>LWMK02000275.1:65322-97009 GCA_001693075.2 Taenia saginata | reverse complement strand
AATTTAGTTGTCGTATTCTTCTGCACAACTGACTCGGAGCTGAGACATTTCGAAATCCGTTCCAACGAGTCACTGTGCGTACACACTGCTGATCACTCCTTCTGCTTTCCTATGGCTGATGGCGCAAGTAAATGCTCCAAATTGATGCAGGGCAACAAAAGAATTTAAATTACATGAAAAGCATTTCCCGTATGCAGAGAGCCAAAGACCAGTCAGTTTCCGTATGCAGAGAGCCAAAGACCAGTCAGTTTCTACTTTGTCAGGTAGGAGAGGACCAAAGCAGATTACGCTTCTTTGGTGCACAACGATGTGTTGAAGCTAAAGTATTAGAGTGATGAGTAGAATTGCTCTTGGTGCGCGACCCGAGATCATCCAACCAATGCGAACTAGTCCTGTTAATTGAACTGCGCCTAATCCCAGCTCGCCCCATAACTCTGCAAGATGGAACTGATGTGTTGTTTGATAACCGATTTTATCTCTCTTCCGGACAAAGCTACTTTGGCTCACAGCTGAAGCATTTTGGAATTCATTATAAAGAATCTCTGTTTATGCATATTGTTGGCGAGTCCCTCTTGCATTTACACACAGAAAGACAGAATTCATTCATGTTCTGCGTTGCTGGGTAAGAAGGAAAGAAGGTGAATTACATTATGCTTAGGCACACAAGGATAATGTTCCCGCAATAGCGAAAGAACCTTCGAGGCCGCCCATTGGTATGCATTCTGTGTCCAATTAACCCATATGATAAGCGTGGTGCAGGCCTTCCAATGCGAGACCAATGAGGGAGGAGGAATGCAAGTAAAAGTGTACGTTGCAATACTGAAAATGTCGCAATATGGGAATGGGAACGTAATATAACGGTCCAACCCTCGACAATGAGCATGAGCCATGTGTGTGAGGTACGGATCCTTCCACTTAGGATGAATCTTTGCAGTCTGCGTGAGCCTGCGGTAGCTCTTGCACCAATCCAGGATAGTTGGTTTCAACACTTACCAAAACGTTATCTTGCACCGTTACTGCCACCTGTATACATGTATGCATGCATGCGTGATGTATGGTTGCTTTAAGGTCCACCCACCCACCCACCTGTATAATACCATTCAAAAAATGCCAATTGATGGTTCAAGTCACTGTTGGCTTTTGCAAATGTTGCTCTATGTTAGGATATGCTGTACCTGTTTGCTTGAACAGGCGACTAGTATGATGACACTTAGCAAGCCCAAAATTGTGTTTTTATTTCAGATAAATGACATTTGTCAAGGTTAACTAACATGCCGTTAATGGTGGTCTTGCAGGTCCTATTTTCCCTGCGCAAAATTCTTTTTACACGCAACTTGTTGGTGAAAGATAAAGTGGGGATCAGTGCCAGTGAAATTGGGTCACACAAGGCAGCAAAGTGCGTTGAATGCGTGTGGTAGGTTTTGCTATTAGACCAAAAGCAGACAGTAAGGCCGGAGCGTTTGAAGAAATCTCGAAGCGGCTAAGCTGCATAAAACCATGCCCAGTGAGTTTTTCAACCCCGAGATTCATAATGCTCAGTCCACTCAGGTTCGTGTGCCTTTTATGCTCAGTCCACTCAGGTTCGTGTGCCTTTGTTCTTTAAGTTAGTGTCAACAATGGGCTACACTTTTGTACAAAAGTTCGTTGAATGGATTTTTACTGAATGTCCATATCGGCGCCACTCAGTATTGAGCACCTGCACATTTACAAGTGCCTTTGTGAGCCCCTGGTCCACCATGCTTGGCAAGACAGCCCAATTATTGGTGGCCTCATGCAATTTCCTTCCTAACCTGCTCAAAACAAATCTGCGGAAAACATGAGGGCCAACTCTGCTCTTGAACATAAGCGTTGAACCCAAAATATTTGCTTGTCAAGTTAATCAAGCCAAGCCGCAATCTGTGCGCTGCATTGATCACCGTGACCCTCAAGTGGCTCCACCTTTCAATGGTACTGCAGTCCGCCTGTCTCTATGACCTCACAGCTTACCCCTACGTCAACGATTTACTTGCCTTCCAAGTAGTACACCAGATCACCTCTCCACGGTATTCCGAAATGTCCGTCAACAGCAAATGGTGGGTAATTTCCGCCCTAACGAGTGTTAGGTCCATTCGTGTTGACTAATTGTGGTAGCTAGTAATCAGGAGTGGCATTCTCTGGTTTAGCCAACTCTTAACACCTTGGAGAATTTGGTGCTACTTGTAGACTTATCTACCAGCATGAACTAGACATTTGCTTTCTTTACCATTTATTTACTTGTTACAATGTACGTCCCAGTATCCTCCTATCATTTCCCGCCTTTGTTGAATTCGAAAGGCTATTGATTGATTAGCCGTTACTTAAGATTATCAAAATATTTTTAACAGCATCTACTAGGCTGGCAGCTTGGTGACAATTCACTGGATGAAACGAAGGATTGTCTTCGCTATGGATGGTGTTTTAAAGGTAGGTTGAATCGCCTATTAGGTGTGCGCCAAGTTGGAAGTTTGGTTATTCAATCATCGTGTGTGTGCCTCATTAGTCATTCGCAAGAGGAGGTGTTTGCATAAAGCCCATGCTTGTTTGCCTTAGTCACCTTGGTGTTGATGTGCGCCCACGCACACCGTAACGCTAACACCCGTATAACTGAAGACTACTGTTTAATTTAAGGCATGCATCTCTGACTTTTCCAAGCTACGTCAAGCTCAGTCTAACTGAGCAGACCTGAACTTGTCTTGGTTTGATATGTCTGGATTATGTGGATTGTTAGCTTTGGGAATTCCGACTGCCCCTTAAGTGCCACGAGCAAGGCCATTACAAATTCCATTTACTCTCAAAACAAAGAAAATTGCCAAGCATTTGAACATTGAAAATTAATACATTTCTCTCCGTGGCCTCTAGGAGTACAATGTATGGAAAGAAGATGGATTATTCCACAGTTTGGCTGTCCAAATAACACCTGGTATTTTAAATAGGGGAACAATGCTGTAGGCTATGGGGTGGACAAGTCTGAACACGAATACGGTACCTAAAATTTTCTATATTACTCAGGAATTTCTGCCACAAATTGAGCAAATCGCATCACTTAGCACACGCAGTCAACGTATGTCGAGGGTGGGTGAGGCTAGAATTGCTGGATGACGTTAAAATTAAATAGACGCTTCTCGCTTGTAAATATGGTAGATCTGGAACTTGACATGTTGAGCGTAGTCCCATATCCGGAAAGGCAGCGATGGCAAATTAAAGCACGTTCGCGTTCCATTCATTTTTCCATTAACAATCAATGACAAGAATCATTCTTTAAGCAATGGGAGACGACGTATTAGTTTGCAAAACGTGGGCTAAGTAATGCCGGCGAAGCTCACAGAAGTCAGTCATAATTGGCCCCTTGGTTGGAGTGGAAAAGAGGAGAAGTCCCACACACTTATTTACAGATACATATTAAAAATTTAGGAGTTAAGGAACGTTTAAAATTATCCCTTGATGAGCATTCTGACCTCGCAATTGCCAAAGCCAACCAAAAGGAAGGGATGTAAGTAAAAATATATTATGCAATACTGAAAGATCTCATGGATATGGAAATGGGAATAAGAATGCGTTAAAACAGTCGAACCATCGACGGTTAAATTGCACCATGAAAGAGCGACGTAGAGTTGCTAGCTGTCTGTTAATTATCGCAGTCTACATGCGTCCATAGTTGATCCTGCATCAACTCAGGATAGTCGGTTTCAACATACACCGGAGTGCAGGTTTGCATCGTTGATGTCGCCTGCTGTGAAGTCCAGCTGTCCATTGTACCGGTTGCGTTAGGGTTCGCCCACTCGCCTGCAGAAGGCAATGCAAGAAATCCAAATTAATAAAGTAAGCCACAAATAGATCGCGCATTGGTCGCTCAGCACATTCTAATATTGAGTCTCCAAACAAATTCGTGAAGCTGCTTCATTCCTTAAAATATAACTGACAATCTAATTCACGGGGCTGCCCCCTTCCACAAATTGAGCTTTAAACCAAACTCTGCAAATGATCGTGATAAACCGGTACGTTGACCATGCATAAACTGTCTGTTAAGATTCCGTAATGAAGAAGAAAACCAACCTTCGTGAGCACCTGTGGCTATTGGTGTGGAACACTGCGTTCGCTGCCGTTATATAGGCGCGTGGGCTTAAGTATCATTGGCTGGCTACTAACAGACCTCTTAGCTGCTAAGCACGTTTGGAAGGTGGTAGACGAAGCCCACTCCTTCCTTGCAGAATTGAGAGTTTTTGCAATCCCACCGGTAGTATCAGTGCATTTACTTATGCCTTTCTTAAATCTATTGGTTGTGCGTCTCATTCAATCTATAATTATCCTTTTGCATAGCGTCTGCAAATTCTTTAACCCAAGTGCATTTAAATCCTGTCATTTTGAGTGGGTGAACTTGCAAGTGTGGCGACAACTTTTGTGGTCACTTGAATGAGTGAATTTGGATAGTTTTGTCTGAGACTCGTTTTCAAGGGTACAGATGCTGGCTTGCGTTCTTAGCTGTATTTAAAAGTTCCAAGTGATTATCCGACTTCCGTACAAAGCCTTCGTAGCAGTGGTGAGTCAGTGGGAGTCAGTGTTCTCTGGTGTAATAACTTCATCCATTTGTTGTGAACCGTATGCAGCCTGGCTAAGAAGATGTCAGCAGAAGTCCTTAACAGATACGGTGCAGTTGTGATTCTGTAAATAGCTGATAGGAACTGCAAACGAAACGAGTGAGGGAGTTAGAAGGACTGTACCAACAATGTCCTTACAATTCAGTGAAGTGGAGTTTTCCCAAAGTGGCTTGCGATTTGAAAGCAGGTTGGAGTACAGACTCAGAAGGCAACCTGATTTTTTACATTTTGCTTAATGCCACAAGGAAACAATTCCACACGCATTTGCAGAAAGAGGCAGATATTTCATCTTCTGTCAGGATAGTACTCACGCCTCGACGGTCGATTGAGAGTGCCGGCTGGGCAATCTTGCACACTAGCACCTACTCTTTGATTTACTGCGCTATTTGTAAAATAGGCAGTCTCCAAATTTGGGCATCTTCTTTGACACAACTTCGCCAAATATGTCATAGTAAACAAGCCTGCCATGCTGAGTCGCCAGACACACGTCGAAGTCAATCACACTCATGCTACCTCCTTGCATACCGACTTTCACTTGAACAGAAGTGCTCAACACAGCCACAAGTGTGGAGCATGTGCAAAAGCAGCTGCAGCAGCAGAAGACACAAGGTGGGCTAGAAGATGGGAAACAATTGCCAACTGCATTTTTGTGTAATCAAATTGGCATTAGCAGGAGGATCAAATATTTAGACACAGAGTTTGTCCACATCAGAGTCTCAAATGAGCTGCTCATACCTTGTGAACCCGTGCGGGGATATGCGGTGCCTGCTTACTCAAGGAGGCGGTCAGATATGGTGACTTTACCGGAGTTTGGAACGCCAATGTTTTGCAATTTCGAAAGAGATGGAACTATTACGTATCTCATCGGAATCGTTCTGCGACGCAAAATCAAATTCAATAAAGACTTTCAATGCTTATGCTTTATACAGATGGCGTTTTTCAGGAGACCAAAATGCTGTTTATGGTGAGTTTTTAAGTCTTACTGACTTAGCGTAAAATGGTTCCACAGGCAATTTGTTGGCAAATTCAAAGCAGACATCAGTGCCTAGAAAATAAAACCCAAATGACAGCGAAAATACACTGACCATGTACAGCAGGAAGGAACCCCAACTTGCGCAAGCTGCATAAAGCCATGCTTTGTAAGTTCCTCAAATATGAGCTTCGGAATGACTAGTTCTAACGAATGAGAATGCGGAGTCAGCTCTACCCATTTGCCTACTACTACCACCTTACGTGCCTATCCCACACAATGACTGTAGACACATCCAATGAGATTCACTGTCTGCATTCGAGTTCGGCCCATACCATGGGGAAATGTGCACATTTTGATGGAATACGGGTGTGGTCCATGCAGATTTTTTATCAAGGAGTATACTTTTGCCAGTTCTTCAATTTGGTGTCCAGTAAATTAGACGATGCTATGAGAAATTATGAGACGAGTTTCCTAGGTGGTGAAGATACAAGCGCCAACTACCGGATTAAGCTGAAATTGGTGTCGTCGCACCACCGAACACAAGTGGGTGGGTATCTCATTTGAAATCTTTCCCCACCCACCTTTCCAACAATTGTTCAACCTCATAGAGCAGCTGGTATCGCATCGTATCCCAACACCGACTTTTACTTAGCCACCTCAAAGGCACTTCTGATGCGCGACGGGAGTTCTACAAGTCAAGTAATTCATAGCTGAGCACATCACTGTGGATCCTTCAGAAGACGACAAGGATTGATATTACAGGATTACATCAAAGTGTGTCTTGATCACGCTAATAATGCACTGAATTAACAAAACTGTTAAGACTAGTAGGGAAATGATTTGAAATGTAAAGAGTATTGTGTGCATTTAAAAGTTCCATGGTATTGAACAGGGTCTTCTCGATGGCAATTGAAGGAACTTCGAGAATGGCAAATGTAGATATTTCTAGCGATGCAAACTGCTTATTTTATAATGCACCTGAATATGAAGTACTTATTCCTCAGCTAGGATCCACATACTTTTGCTTGTCCATTGACAGCGCACCCACCACAAACGACAAGCTTGTTGTGTCATTCTAGAAGGCGTTACTTCACCCGTTTTTAGAAAAGACGCACAGATTATTTGTGTCGACCTGGCAAACACGCACAGTGTTCCCATGTTTCAAATAAACAGGTGTTGCAAGAGAGATGAAGCAAAGCATGAAGGCATCACCTCTCTCCCTATGCGTGTTGAAATTTCTGCGCATCTTTTGTTCTATGCATGTTGGAGGTTTTACGATGGCCTTGCTTGTAAGTCTTATAAAGCAGTCACAACTTTAAGAGAAGCACTCTATCGGACCTGAAGATTTTTGAGTAAGCTAACTACATATTTAGGTAGCGAAATTAAAATTGGAAAAAAGTGGGAATTCATGCCTTAAACTAAACGAAAGTCCTCAGCTTCGCAGGTGTTGGTGTTACGCTGTGCGTGGGCGCATGTCAACAATAAGATGATTCAATCATAAATGCCTTGCCGCTTAAACAAGCAGGTGGGTTTAGTTGTTGTTGTGAGCTCCTCTGTAAAATGCGATGCCGTTATTCTTGATTGTGTTTGCCATGTATTCTGTGAACAGCCATTCTTAAGAAGTGATGAGAAACGTTGTATGGGATGGGAATTAGTTGCATGTATGCCTGTTGACAGTGCTGCCCTTCGCCCGAATTCTCCCTATACTATCACCACAACCAGCGTATGTATTTCACAACAGCTGATTCACTTGTCCCCCGCGAACCTACTTACTTCAAATGACATATTTCGCAATCCACTGTCAAGATCAGTTTACTCTTTCCTGCTTGCTAGTGCTAACTGCAAACAAAAGTGCTAACTGAGCACTAGATGACAAAAGTAAAAACTCCGGATTTAGCTTAGGAGTAGTGAATTTACCCATATTGCCTAAGTTGATTTCACGCCCTTTTTTGTGACGTTGCCAACGAATAAATACAATGTTTGTGTACTTCAACTGAAGAGGACTCTCACAGCTAAAAATGACATTACTGACGTGTAATTGTTTTGAGTGTCCCGAAAGCGTGGCAGAAGATGGATTGCGAAAGAGCAGTGGAGCATTAGAGAACAACAATCAGCCTCCAGAATCTGGAAAGTGAGTTGTCCACATGGTTGTGCACAAAAATAAAGCAATACATCAAATCGCAGCACAGCATTAATGCACTCGATGCTAAATAGTAAGGAATTGTAAAGCGGTTGATTGAAATCAATGCATTCTGAGTATTATCCTTGTACTAATGTACTTTGAGGAATTATGGGCTATCTACCGTTTGCATAAAGGGAAACATAACCTCATCATCCGCTTCCAAGCGCACTTATTTATGTACAGCCCTTTTGCTTGCGTGATCACCTCGAGAAGCATTCATTGCAATAGTAACTTCTTCCAATTCTAAGCTAAATCTGCCAGTACAAATACCAGTCATTCCCTACCTGCACACATAGTGGATGGGGATCTAGAGCTGGCTGGTTCCACTCTTCTCTTATGTTCGCTTTCTCCCCTTTTTCCTGACCCCTATGTAACTGTTTAATGCGATTGCCATGAAAATGCTTCACTCACATAGAGGAACCTGGGCATGGCAATACCAAAGCATGATCGAGTAAGAAGTCATTCTACTGATAGACTAATCTTGGCTGATTTTCGAAGAAAAATGACAAATTTTCGTTCCTTAGAGTCACAAGGTGGTGATAAACTGCGAAATAATGGGTAGGAATCCGAGGGGAATGATCGAGTCTATAGCGCATAGCACTCCATGCTATAAGCTGGTTTCAAGGTCGCTGCCTATTTAAGTGTCGTGGAACGACATTCGCGAAGTGCTTCCTCGGATTCGCAACCTACATTAGCGTTGCATGGCAGAAGAACTGAACATATCAATTTAAGGCATTTTTTCTTGATGTGGCACATTAGAAGTGTTGAGACTTTTCTACGATTTTACATCCTCTTATAACATCACTTCTTTCGCCTTATGAACTCACACTCATAAAATGTTAGTCTTTTTTTTAGCCATCAAAAGGGTCATTTTTTTCACTTAGTACAGATCCAAATTGCGAAATACACATTCTTTTGCCCTGATCATTGTGATTCACTTCTAGAATCTTTGGGTCTACGCCTCAGTTGACAATAAAATATGACTGGGTACACGTTTGCCCAACGTTTACTAATTAATGGGACACAAAGCCACCGCTCCTTATTTTAAGAACCAAGCTAAATCTTAGGCTCCAAATTTTTGCATGCTTCTGCACCTTAAAATAAGCGAAAGTCTCCAGTATTGCAGGTGTTGGCAATGCATTGCGCATGGGCCCATGTCAACATCAAAATTGCTCAATCACAAGTGCCTTCTCACTTAAAACAAACAAGCGTAACATGCAGAAGCTCCCTGATTCTCCTTTTATTGGTTGCAACATGCCAAAGTTTGCCCCTTTTGGGAACTTGCATTCCCTCTGTGAAGCCTAGCACTGATGTGCCCGAATGTATGGCCCTTATTCGACTAACTTTAGTCAACCAAAACAAGATAGTAGTCTTGAATTTGGAAATTAAACACCGTAAAGAGAACATTTTGGACGTTACGCCATTTTTGGTCAGCTAGATATATGCCTGCTTGCGGTACCATTCTTCAATCGGTTTCTCTTTTCAATATCACCTGAGCGAGGTAAAGTATCGCACAACAGTGGTTCAGTACTTTTCTGCGGGCTTGTCCATTTCAGAGAAATCGCATTCTTCAACACAGGTGACCTAATTCACCGCCAAGATTATTTTAAGCAAGTCAAACACATCCTGATACGCGTGAAAGAGTAATGCCAAAAGTCTTATTCCCCCATTGCTTATGAAACCAACCCGCATGAAGGGTCCGACTGTGATAGAAGGAACAGTCTATGTGAATACTTCGTTAATCACGTCATCGTGGTGAGACTTAAACATAAATTTTGGCTATCTCAGTACCAAAATCGCCACAGAGTCCCTGCTCATGTTCAGTTTCTGTATTCACCTGATGAGTGACAGACACTCTACTTGTCTACACCCAACGCTTGCAACACATTTATCGTGTAAGTAATTACCTACGTTTAGCACTCCTTAATTCCATCCGTTGCAGATGCGTGTGGATGCTGAGGTAAGGGAGAAGGTGAGATCGTAACTTTATCATCTATCGCTGATTACCTTTTAGATGGTGAAATCATTTAAATTTTCCATCACCTAGTGGAAGTGCAGTCTGCACATCGGGTCTTTAATTTCTGCGCCTTCTTTTTCGTCCGTGGGACCCTCAATTACGATCATGGTTGCCTGTCATCAGCATCACTAGTGTGTGCACTGATACATTCAAAAATGTGTGTAGGACATTAGCAACAAGACACATTATCCGCTCACTGCTTCATACGGCATTGGCCACAGTGTTATGTACCATTTGCTTCAATTGACGGCCTATTTTGTAGGATTCCTAATTGACATGAAATTTTACAGGCCTACATGGAAGTTGAGCGAGGTCCTTGAAGGTACAAAAGGCCATCTAAGGCGCTATCACCTATCTACTATGAGTTCAGTTAACGTATCCTTCGCGCTTAGAGCATTTTTGACAGGTGGCAGTCACACCTTCTACCTGAGCTGTGACTTTAGACTACTCCTCGACTCTTTTGGCACTGACATATTTTGCTTAAGGTCTTGTAGTGAGATCCTCTGCTATGCAGTACGACCTCCCAATCGCACATAAATAATATCTAGTTAGGTAGTTCGCTTCAAAACTTTTCCTTATGTTTTAACTTTTAATGCTCAGCTGATCAATTCAGCTGCAGCTGAAGTTTGACATTACCTCCCTTTTGAAGCGTTTGGGTGCTATCCTTCATCGTCTCCAAACTTATTAAACACTACGAAAGGTTTTGTAACACGAGTTCTTGGGACGACATTGATGAGACCCTTCTTGATGCAAATCTTGGACACGCGAATTAGCCCCAGGTCTTCGCACATGCAGTCTTTAGCATTAATTTTCAAGCAGATCTCGTGGTAAGACGGACGAATTGGTGGTTACTTGCATATAATGAGCGCTGTAGTCAGGAGGTTAGCCTGAGATGAGTTGTGGCAATGTTGCACCAGCATTTACGCGGCGTCCGTTTCTGGCGCTATCCGTCAAACAATTAAAATTGCATCTGTATCTACATACCTAACGCAGAGCAGCACCATCACAGTTTCTTTTACATCGCGATGAAAGTGCAACGTCCTCCAACTGTCTTCTCACTATGCTCCCAACTTAAGCCATTGTGCGTGTCCGTGCACATGTGTAGCCGCCGTCGGTAGATGAGGCGTAGGAAGAAATTGACCGCAACAGAAGGAGCAATATTTACTGCCTCGTTTCCGACAACAAACTCTCTTGCTAACACGATTGTTGTACTGAAAAGAATGAATAAAAGGAGTTGTAACGGGAACTCGCCACGTCAGTGTTTCTGTTAATCGCGGAAATAATTGCCAGGATATGTTGCATTGAAGCACCTGCAAAGGGGTGATCAAGGGCTCGATCTCGAGATCACACTGCGTGGAGGCCATGGAATGAACGATGCTACTTTTGTAAGAGTAAAGCACACGATAAACCATGTTACATATGATTAGTGTAGCTGCAAATTTATAGCGTGCGAATTAAAACAAGTCACCTTAACAGAGCAGAGTAAAATTTAGCTTGTTGTTGGCATCAAAAGTTTAAACATGGCAGTATATGTAAAGAGGGTGAGAAAGAGAGGAGAAAGAAGTCAAGAATTCTTGCCTTGGAAGCACCAAAGCCTAGCAGCGGAGCTTATATATGCTTCATCGTAAAGGTATGCTAATTACTACGGTTGTTGCGGGGAAATTTGATGCCGGACCATCGCAAAAACGAAGTGACATGGCGAGAATAGTGAAGGAACACTTTGACAGCTGAGGCGTCAAGCCCGTTAGGGCTTTTATCTAACTATCAATGATCACTGCGTAAAGGTTAATGTCAAGTATCAATGGCGATTCAGCCCTAAACCATTTGCATTCGGTGTCTGAGTAGGTGCTAACTGTCCTTTGCTCACACTTCTATCAGTCACTAACAAAGGAGCATTAACTGATAATGCTCTGTTGCTAGAGCATCCCTCGTGAGTGGGAACTGTTGCTTGACCAAATCGCTGTACCTGTTATTACCATTGGAAGTCCCAAATCATTTAATTTGTGGTGAGAAAGCCGAGCCTTATATCTGGTAAGTTAGAAAGCTCACTATGTCAGGGCTAAAGGACCGAGCGTCACTTATTTTAAACCATTCATGGCAAGGAGGGATATTGACTTTCACGAGCAAAATCATCTTAACACTGTGCTTTTGTGCTGAAGCCTATTGGGAGACTTCTTAACTTAGAAAACAAGAATATTTGAAAGTACATTGAGCTTACACAATGCGCCTGACGACAATTTTGTGTGCTGAGAAAGAGATGCGACGGTAATGCAACAACAAACGGTACCTTTCTCGCCCACGCAGTAGGTTGCCAGTTTGTTGATGGTATTAAAGACTGGAATCTGAATTAAAATAGATTTTTTACGCAGCACTGCCGCCCTTCCATTTTGAACTGATGGGACTATCTTGTTGTGTATTGTCAAAAGCAAGCCAGTGAGCAGAATGGCACTGGAATATTGTGTCAGTGTGTAAAAGCACTGCACACAATCATCATATACATACCACTAACATCTGGTGAATTGAATGACATTAGTTGAAATCGCTTAAGTAAGCTTGAGATTAAGCAGCAAAATGGCACAAAAGTGATTTGTTTGAGCGTAAGCGTTTAGAGTTGCTGAATGTCCACGTTTATGAGTGGTGGAGTTAGAAGGCACATTGTCCTGGCTATCAGGACTTACAGATCTCATCCTAACCCCAAGTGGTCGTGCATGGCTTAAGTCACGAGCTAAGGCTAACGTGGGAATGAGGAGGACTTGCATAAAGCATCAAGAGAAACAGACCACCAAATGGAAATATGTTGCTAGTTAGGATGGTACGATGCCAACCCAGAAAAGCTATCAACATGAAGTCATCTCTCACCCGCTCTATTATTCATTCAATTTTCAACAATCTGACAGTACAAAGTGCCAACGAGGCGCTCTGGCAAGCGACGCGGGTGCTTTTTTGCATTCTCGGCCTGTCAACATGTCAACGAAGGCGGTGAGACACGCAATGACTAATGGCCACAATCCCACCTGGCACCATAGCACATCACAACTCATCGTTTGCATACAGATCACTCGACTGTGGACGAACAGTTTACAGGCTAGAATTCACAAACTGGCTTAAGTGCAACGAGGAGACCTGCTGATTCGTGATTTGCCTTATTTTGCTTATGCTTTACTTCTCGGCTCCGTCGATGCAAGTCGGCAGTAATCCATTACTTCCTACAAAACAAAACGTTAGTGGACCATTTCTCATTACAGTCGTGTCAATGGCAGGTGAGATTAGATTGGTTTGAAAACATTTGGCTGAATGAACACTACTCCTGCATGGCAAACACGAACACCACGTTGCTGGATCGACTATCCTTGTTTCATTTGTGAATGTTGCAGAGAAAAGTGGGCCCAAATTATTGCACGTTTTGTAAGGTCCTGCATCTGGGATGCGTAAATGAAGTGCGATTTCTTTACACTTCTCAAATGCCGCAACTATTTATGTTTACTTGGCCTGTGTTACGTCGTGTGTGGCAACGCGACTTCTATTTGAGCTGAATAAAGCAAGTTAATGCACACGTGAACTGCAATAATTCATCAAAATTGAACGAAACTGTGTCTTATGCAAATAGCGCCGGTCATTCACCAAGGTTCAACAGCTTTAGCACATTCTGATTACCATATTCATGATACTTAATGTTGTAAATGTGTTTATACTGGCGTTCTTTCTTCTTCTTTGAACTTGGCGGCCGCAAATTTACACCGTCAATCAGAATCGCCATGTGGATATGTCACACACTTTCTAGTACAGAGGGTAAATAAATACACAGGGCATGGTAAGGGGCAATTCTTAACTATCTTTGACAATTTTTGTTGCATTCTATACTTTTAACTAAAATATAGGTGATTTGCCATAATTTTTCCTTATCGAGAATGGGAAGGACTGATTACTGTAAGAGGCGACTTGGCATAGTTTATATTTAGGTACCTTTATACATTAATCTCTTTACATTCATTGCACAATTTCAATGACTTTGCGAATGACACTTATATTACAAGTTTGCTGTGCCTATGCTAATTCACTACAGCGAATTAATCAAAACCTGTACATGAACTTTGGGATGCATCTGTTAAAACCCCTCAGCAAAAAATGAAGAGAACTACCGGCCATTTAGAGGACCCATTAGTGCATCTTCACCAAGAGGCCATTTACGACAATATTCCTTGATCCCTCAGACATAAATTGTGAATGCAATGCAAAAATGTTGCTAGCAATGCTCTTTGATTCCCTCCAGTCTTTGCAAAAACCAAAACTCGAAGTTGTCTCCTTTTAAACACTTTTTTGCAAATACAAAACACAACTAATAATTGTTCATGTTGACTGCCATAATCACCATGATATTTGATGCAGATGCAACGCAGGTCCTTTTGATTTTCCAGCTGTAACGATGTCGCCCACACCTTTCTTCAAATTTAACACTTTGTAGGATCGGCACTTTATGCCTCCTAAAAGGCATTAAATCTCCTTTATGCATTCTCTTACCACATCATTGCCTGAGTTTATTATGCCTCAGGAATAAACCTGAGCTACATCAAGAACAAACCAGTGACAATGCTATCTTATTATTTTGGGATTTACTCTCCCATTCAACTATATAATATTCTGTGCGCAGTTTCTGGTTCCTTTTGCGTTTGTAACTTCAAAGGGAAAATTTACAAGCGTTGCCGTCCACCATCAGTTTGCCAAATCGGAGGACCTAGCTAGAAATTATGGGCAGCACGAGGCACCATAAGAAAGGAAAACAGATTCTTTTCTGCTGCATTTAGATAAAGTCACGTTTTTTGCCATCCATCACAATATCTTAATACATCTCCCTTCCGATATAGAAGGCAGCCCAGGGAAGTGATAGGAACTATGTGTACTCAGTTTTAACTGTGCTACCTTCAAATCAGTTTTGTGGAGGAAGGCAACACCTTTGAAACACACAATTCCGCGTTGGAGGACCAAATCAGCATATGAGCAAACTCGCAGATATTTTTAATAGCATTGTGAGAAGACTTTTACCTGACTTGCAGCAAAGTAAACTCAAAGGTCGTAACCCCTTGAAACACATCTTCAGCACGTCTTTCCACCAAAGATACTTCATGTAACGGATTCCCTGTTAACTATAAAGCAGTGGGATGTAGTACTACCAAGTCTTTTACGAATCTGACTGGGGCTAGTTAATGCACCGTATAGTTCATGGTTTGACTTGGAAAACTTGACAGGCGAAGATGTGAGTGTTATGCTTGGGTTCAAGGGCAGAGGAAGGCCGGGTACTTACCAACGGTTTTACAGAACTAGATTGCGGATGTAATTGCATGGGTTCACTTCTAATTAGGCTAAATGATCAGGGCATAAATGGCATCAGTTTACAAGCAAGTGTGGCAGAGAGATTGCTCATGAGTTCATTCAGATGTGTAGACATTTATCACCACTTCTAAGTGAGATCAATGAGGACACCTAGCGAACATTTTTTTGAGACCTTTGCACAAAGTGTAGCTCACTGTTAGGACTGCCTCAGTGAGTAAAAATACACAAATCCGATTAGGCAGGACATCTTGCTCCTCGTTTTTAGAGACACTTAACAGGCATGCTTTACATAGCTTTGTTACTTGGATTTTTCTCCGTCACCTAAGCATTGCTGTCAGATTCCTGCCAAATTGCAACATCCACCATATACAGTCAGCGTAGTTTTGCTGTCTTTAAGGCTCCACGTTTGGTGGCATCTAAATTCACTTCACCCTTTATAAAATATTACGCGTGAACCGAATTTGCTTAAGAGCGGTGAGTTTTAAAAGCCTACTGTGATACGCGTCTTGTCTTTAAAAAACGTCTTTGGTCCAGAAATACAGAAGATAAGCAAATTATTGCAAAGAATCAGAATTCCTTTGGAGGATGTAATGAACAAAATCCCTAGATATTTGATCAAAACCTGGCAATTCAACACAAATGCGATCTATTCAAATTTACAGCGCCCCAAGATCCAGAATATGCCATCATATCTGGTCGCGGTTCAAGCAATCAGACACCACATTACGTGACAAGGAGGAAAACAGACACTAGCATCATTTCGGAACACCAGGTTGACTATACTACGAGGCAATTGATGATTGTTCCTTATCTTCAAGCATGCCTTGTATCTCCTGGTTCAGTAGCCACTTTAACACTACACATTTGTGGCTATATCCAGCAAGTCTGTTGAAGTGTTTGTCGGTACGCAAAGTGGAACATGAGCGTGATGGGCTTTACCGTGTTTCTGGTGACTGTCTGTTTCACAAATAGTGCGGTAAACCAAACTATTGGTGCTAGTGTGCAAGAATCTCCAGCAGACACATTAACTGCTCTAAGCATGCCTCACTGGAACTCACGACTGAGCGTCGAACTGTAAAGGGCATTGAGCAGCATATGAAAAGGCAGTTTTCTTTCTAGGTCTGTACTGTGCTCTGCATTCAATTGACAAATCACTCTGGGAAATCGCCACCCAAACTGAATCGCGTGCACATTATTAGCAATATCCTTCTAATTCTATGATCTTTTCGTCTGTAGTTCCTATCGTCTGCGCACAGTATTGCACTTACACCGTACCTGTCAAAAACGTTTGCTGGTCTGCTCTTAGCTAGGCTGCATACCATTTACAACAAGCAGATGAATACATTACACAAGAGAATATTGAATCCTTCCGAGTAATCACCACTACCAAAGCTTTGTACGGGATTCGGATATCCACGGAGAAAAAATGCCAGAACATAGTCAAGAACACGTGTCAGCAACTGTGCCCCCAAAAATGGACTTTCGACAAAACTATCCCAAGCTACTCACTCAAGCCACTACAAAAATCGCATTTACATGTACTCAACTCCTTGTCAACATACTTACAAGTACACTCGCTAAAAAACCATAAAGGAGGAAGGTATATGGGTTGAGGAATTAACAAATGCAGTGTAAAAGATAAACCGCGAATCCCACTGGGTTACGCAATTAATAAATTTAGAAAGCCATAAGTAAATGCGCTGACGCTGCCGGATGAAGTGAAATAATTCTCCAACCATCGATGCATGTGGATGCAGCTTGTGAGACGCGTCAGTACCAAGTTAGCTCAAAATTGCTGCACATCTTCCCTATGCTTATATGTCATCGTACTTCTTATATTTGATTTAATTGATGTTTTTAATCCTCTTTTACTTCAATTGTCGCGGACTACCAAAGAGTAAAATGGTAGTGAACAGCGAATAAGGAGTTGCTAGTGGCACCAACATTGGCGACGTGTCTCCTGTACTTCTTCTACGGTATCAAAGGGCAGACCTCATAATGCCTTCCGAATTTGGGGATGATTAAGTGAATAAAAAAAGGTCTACTTTATAAGCAAAGCTGGCATAAGTCGTGGCGAATCGGAATGTGGTGTTGGTAGAGAAAGACATAGTGTACTGCAGTGCACAACTAACCCTTAAACATGCTGCGACATCAGTATTCGTACATGGATTTTAGGTTTTGTGTTTGCTGTGAAAAACAAATTTTGCGGATCCTAAATGTCACACCTTAAATGCGTTGAATAATGTCTTGAGTAAATGCCCTAATATTATCTGTAAAATTGCAATAGCTCCCACACCCTAAGATTATTTGCCTATAAGTCTGCTTCTAGCCACCCGACGATGCTAAAGCTTACGCACCTATACATGAAAGCAAATGCTGTGCTCTACGCCAATAACCACGGGAGCTAATGGGAGTTAATTGCATTTTCGTCATTAAGTTCATTATGCATTGTCCTTATCAAGATTCTGACACGAGTATTCGAGGAGCTAGATTAATAAAAACAGTGTATGAAATGCGTTAATAAAATTCGGTTTTCAGGCAAACTTGAAGGAAAGAAGCGGACTCATAGAGTTGCTCAGATATTTAAGAGTTGGATATGCTTGCTTTCAATGGCAAGACATAAAAGTTTTTGATTCATTAATTTGTAACTCTTGCATTACCTTGTGTTGGTAGGATGGTGGACATTTGCGTAACCAAAACAGTGGACTGCTGGACTTTACAGTAGGTGACAACAACGGTGCAAAATTGCATTCCGGTGTACGTTGAAGCTGACTTTCGCGAGTTGATGCAGCATGAACAGTGGACGCCTGTAGACTGTGTTCACACATCCAAAGTGAACGGCTCTGTGCCTCACGCATATGGCGCAATTTAACTGTTTCCATCCCCGTACCCATTATAGCGTTCAACAGGACAAATACAGTTTTCTTGCATTCTTTCCTCATTATTCTAGCATTCGAAAAATCTACGCTGCCCCAATTACACAGGACACTTGAACACAGAATGCACACTAAGGCACAATTCTGAAGGTTCTTTCACTACCCTACTTTTGTCATCCTCGTTTGGCTAAAATAAACGCAATCCGTCCTCTTTCTTCACTACCTGGTAAGGCAGAAAATAACTGACTTATTACTTCCTGCACGCTAGTGCAAGGCTTTAGAGCTATTTCAATTCTTTGATGTTATATTAATGAATGCTACGCGTTTCCTGGAATGGCTAACCAAAAATGTGTATCCACAGAGATTCTTTATGATGATATTCAAAATGGACTAGTTCATCTAATGAAGTAATGAGGCGACCTCGGATTAGGCTTAGTACAATCACTGATCAAATGATCGTAGAACACAAATTAAAGGACGATTCTATACGTCACCATTGTGCATAAACTGTGATTTAACTTCCTTGTTTTCTACTTGAGAAGGTGGAGAATGACTGGCTTTTGACTTGGTGCATGCGAATAAACGCTATTTGTGTCATTTAAGTTTTTTTGCTATCATGTATAAGTTTTAGGCGTTCACTTCCGCGTTCAGCCATGGTAAAGTAGAATGCGTGGTCAGGAATGTGCACATACAGAGACCCATTAGAATGGATTTCAAAATGTGTTAGCTCAGAGTCAATTGTGTAAAGGAATGCAACTTCTTCGAATTGATGGGTTTGCAGCAAGGACAAATACCATTTATTGTGCAAAATATTAGCTTCATGCCACTAAATTTTGTCGAGAATTGGGATTAATTGCAGCATTGTTGGCAGGGATATGTTTAACATATGAAAACATGATGTTTCGCATAACATTTTTGGCATATTAGTTAACCGAATTTAAGGCAGGTCTTGCATCCTTGGCTAGCTACGAATAGTGGGATAGGATGGTAACAATGGAGGACAGTAAAAATTGCCACAGGAGACAGAATTGAGTATGGTACAATGGCTCTGCGGAGCAAAAGGAGGTGTTAGTTTTGATGGTGGACTTTGTCCATGCGCAGAGTAGCGTCAATGCCTGCAGAACTGAAAATATTTGCTTACTTTATGGTAAGAACCCTTATATTTTCTTGGTTCTCCCATGCTCGGCTTTGTTGGGTGGGTCTGAAGATGACTTACTTTATTCAAGACCAGCCGAAACAAAACCAGAAATTTGTGACCGCCCTGTTAGGGCCATAAATAAAACCACGGAATACCTGTTCTATTCTAACATTGAGAACGACTCTGAATACAGTTCGTAACAGGAGAAAATGAAGAGCTTTTGAGCACGTTTGTATGCCACTTCAGGGTAATGTGTGTGAATAGTTCAAACGTTTTTTGTTGGCATGGCATCTTCAAAAACTTAGGTCTGTCTTGATCGTCCCTATCTGCCTCAAAAAAGAGAAGAGTCCTTCGCAATGTGTCGGTAGCAGTGCTGATTCATAATGAGTCAAAATTGTCCGACGTGCAAAATTTTTCCCTTTGTAGTGAATCATGTGCAGGTATTTTAGTCCCCAACTGGTAGATAGCTGTGAAGTGAAAGAGAATGTCTCACTTTGCTACCAGGTCAAATTTATGTTCATTTTCTTCTTGTAAACAAAAAAACACATGCAATGAAATCATTGTCCTCTACAGTTAGTCATTTTTAGTTCAGAGGTGTATTGGTGTTTGCATGATCAAAAAAGTGGTAGTGGTCGAAAGGACCTGTGAAGGTGCGTCTAGTTGAGAGCATTTTGGATTCTAAAAAGAATATCATCTACAGTTGATCACTTACTTCGGTGACGAAAAACGTGCACTTTTTCCTTTCTTGCCTATCTGTGCAAATGAAAGAGAGAACAGCACTAGCGTGTCAATTAGTTGTCTGAGTGCGCAATCTTCACGCATTTGTTCTTCCTTCTTCCACTTGTTTTCCCTTCTTCCTCTTGATTCAGGAGGATTTATCAGCAAATTTTTCAGGAATTGATTTTGGCTTGTTATTAACCTCACAAACCGTTCTAATTGGATCAGACATAAAGAACGTTAAATGACACTATGGCAAGATTTTGCCCACCAAGATATTCACCTTATTGTATCATAATGAACAAATAAGACTAAATGTTTCGCGAAACGTCAATTTCAGCATGTTAAAAAGCAGCGGCACGAAATGGAGATGGGTCATTTATGTGGCCACTCACGGGCGCTCAAGAATAACCAACTCACTTTTACTTTGATGTCCAAAGCTTTAGCTTAATGACAAGATTGCTCAATCTTCAGTGCTTTTTTCACTGCATAAATGCAGAAATGTGCTATTAACCAAATAGAAACTCCACTAATACGACCTAAAAAGCAAAGGATGGCTTCACTGCGCTATAAATGCTTCACAAATGGAACGCTGTCTCATCTGCTTGCAAGCGCTATTAAGCATTGCATTGATAGGCTATTGACAACATGAGGATTGAAAATTTAGAGCTGTGAACCACAGCACTCAAGTGAAGATAAAATAATGCTTGGAATCATAATGATATGTCAACGATTAATCAAAAGTGTGCATGGAATCCAAGTGTTCATTTATTTAGCTAGTATTGTCACCAAAACCCGTAAGATGCCAGGACGCACGCATCTGGCATGAACAGGGTGTCAAAAAACATGAACGAAAAAAGCACAATTTTAATACGTGACTGTTAAAAACTTTCGGATCAAAACTAATATTTTGAATGCAACATCGTTGGTAAAATCAGGAGTATTAGTTAGCCAAAGTACAAAAGGGTAAACTATTTTTCATTTAAAAAGGACAACACATCAGTTTGCATTGATTAGGGTTTCTTGGATTCCAAGCATTCTCATCTTAATTGCTCATTTGTAACCATTGGAAGGATCTCCGCCTCCTTAGTACGAAACGGGTTGCCTCTGTCATCTGTTCGACTTATCTTCAACTAGCCCATCGGAACGCATCAATTCGTGTGCTTGTGACAGCCATCAAGACGGGTAACGATCGTCATGGTTTAAAGAACCCACTCCAAACTTGGTCTGCTAAATGTACAGGGCCGAATATAGGACCTGATAGTTGCCTGTCACTTAAGCTCGCTTTGGGCTTTTACTGCTTTGCATAGAGGAGATGTGAAATTACTGCGTCTTCTGATAGCCGAAGGTGGGGTTGCACCCTCTTTCTGCTCCTGATCTTTTTTACTCATTGCGGATTTTCAGCGTGCACGTGTTTGCTTTGTCGTTGATTGAGAAGATGCGAGATGACCGCGTGTTGAATGCTTTGCCGGGTAGATATCATGCCATCTTAACTGGCATCACGTTTCTAGTTGGTGGTCTGCTTCTCTTGTTGCTTTACGTAGATCCTCCTCACATTCGCGTTGGACTTCACTCGTGCCTAGAGTTTTGCACGACCATTTGGAGTTGAGGTGGAACCCGAGATTCTCAATAGACTAAAGTCAGGGAAGTGCTCCTGCAACACTATGCTAGGAGAATGGTTCCACGATGCTTGTGATATCTAATTCAGTTACTTTTTTGCCACCAGGTCCATCTAGGCAATTTAAAGGTCTCTCTAATTCGACATACACAATCTCTAATCTGCACGTTTTGGGGCCATTTATTACACCAGTGATCACGATTTTTCCAAAATCACAAATTGTGCACGAGAAGTGAGGCGTCTCCATACTGGTAGATTTGTCTCATCCAATTCCACTAACATGCACACTGCGGTGTCAAATTGCTCCCACTAGTTTTACTTATCTTGTAGTCATTCTCTATCGCACATGGGACCATCGCTTTGTTATACATGCCATGCACAACTGACCAAGTTCATTTCAGCATGCCATGCAAGAGAAGAGCTGATTTACCATGCCGCGTGACACTATCATTTCTTTGAACCCAGCCAAAATTTACCGACTCCGAATGCGGATTCAAACACCCTCGTCTAGGTTGGAGTCGTGCTCATGGAAATGGTTGACGCACCTTAATTCGTGATTGTGAATTCTGCATTTAACAGCCCTTTTATACAAGGTGCTGGCAGTACAGATATGTAAATTGCGGTCTGTCAACATGTCAGCAAAACGATGAGACGTACATTGGACCGTGATGATGTTTACTGTCGCACTAATTTCAGCTTCCGCCGAAATGGCAGCACATCATATCTCAACGTTTGCATGCAGTTCATTCAAATGTGAAGGAGCAATCCACGCACAAGCATTCACCAACTGGCGCTAGGTGTAGCGAGGATGCCTGCCGAATCACCAGTACCACAAGCAAAGAAGAGTGGAGAAAGGCAAAAAATAAACAAATGAGATAAATTTTGCAAAAGCCTACAAACATCAAGTCCAATCATTACATCACTGTTAAATACGGCCCAGTTAAAATAACAGCTTGACAGTTAGGGCAGTAATGAGAGAGACGGCATGACGTGTAGGCGAATAAGGGTGAGAGTGCACGCCCGAAACACCTCTTTCTATGCTTCGCATCTGACGTAGACTACTTCACGTCTTGCACCACACACACCAACTGCATTTCGAGGCACTACACATAACTTGCGAATCAAGTGAACCACACACACACGTCCCTGCCATCGACCATCCCGTCTCCATCCGAACAGCACCAGTGTATGGAAAGAAGAGCACACCAAACAAGCACACAATATAGGCTGCTGACACGACTGCGAATTGTCTTCACACCCCTACAAGGAAAAGCAGGTGCGGTGCTGAACTCAGACAGGAGTGTGGAAGGGAAGAGCACACGCCTCAACTCACCACCGTCTCCTCACTCCTCACACCCCTCCTGCCACTTCACTCCCGCGCCTTGTCGGCACGCTCATCTCCCCGCCCAACATGCAACCTTCTCTTCTTCAATACCATTCTCTACAACCAAGCGGAGAAGGAATCGCTCTACTGACAGGATGTAATCACTGATGCACAAGAATAGAAAACCATGAACTCACGGCCAAAGCCGTCGCTATTGCATCCAGCTGTGCAACCTGAAAGCAAAACTACCGTCTTTCAACGGCGATGCACGACAAGGGCGATAAAGCGTAGCGGGGAAGTAGCAATGCCCAACTCACAGGGTCTTCAGGGATGAGGATGAGGCTTTCGTCGTAGGATGCAATTTGTTGCGCACTTGCATTAATTCTTGCGCACAGTCTTCTCACCTCCGCATCCCTCCTCCCCACACCCGACTTCGCTAGCTTCCACTTCTGCTTAAGGACCTACAACCACAACGGAGGCGATTGGAGGAGCGGAAGATGTGGACAGCAGTCACCACACACGTGTCTGTTGCACTTGCTCCTTTGGGCTCAATCCGACCGACCCACTCGCCACCAGCACCACAGGAATATGGTCAACACGGTGGCTCAACTTCCGCTCACTTGTGATGAAGGAGCACGATTCGAAGCAACAACTGAGCCAGCGTCATGATGAGAACCGCTTGCAATGATAAGCACTCCCAAGCATCGGAAAACGCGCCTCACCCGAGGATGCTTTACCACCGCTAGTACGTGGAAATCAGACGTCAGGTTCAGCTGACAAACGCATCTCTGCACTTACGACGCTCTGATCACGACTAACCGAAGCGAGGTAACATAGGCAAAAGAGAGATACCATGATGACCATAACCACACTCGCGTTGGGTGAGGCAGACGAGCATGGCAAATTGCGTGGCATAGCCATCCGACTTACCCTAATTTGCTGATCTAGTGCACGTTTGGTGCGTTTCGCCTCCTCAAGCCATTGCTGCTTCATCTTGCGTAGAATGATGCATACTACGACTTCGGCTTTTATTCACTCTTCTTCTTCTTTGAGGGTCTGAGTTCTGGTAAGGATTCAGCCACGGGATGATCCCTTTGATCTGCAGAGCGTGAATTCTTTCCTAAGAGACATCTCTGTGAACATCTACTTCCCTATTCATGTTAAAATTGCCGCCATTATCTCCATCATCTTAGGTTGTCCGTTCCTGTGGCGTCAACTCAACTAATGCTAGCGAGACATTTGCTCTCTCGTAAAAATTAAGATAGAGGTTTAATTCGTTTGTCCATCGTGCGAGCCCACTTACTTCGGCCTCCTTTTGCACTTCAATGTCTTCCTTCCTCTCGGATTACTGGACTGTGCAAGTGCACTATCTTCCCGATCGCAACATATTTCATGGACCAAAACCAGGCAAATAGGCACCCAAATTAAACTGCAAAAAAGCATAATCGCAATGTGGGCGCAGTCTGCAGAAGCCTTGACTATAAACAAGAAAAATATTTAGGTAATTTTATAGGACAAGAGCTAGATCATCACTAATAGCTAAAAATAAGACTTACAAAATAACCTTCTCCAATCCTTCATGCCTTCAAGCAAGACCTCCACCAATGTAAACAACAGCTCGAGCGGATTTCTAACTCGGTGGTTCTTATGTCTATATATGCTTTCGTGAGCATCAATCAATTAAAACAAAGTACAAGTAATTTGCAATGTGCCACATTTAGGAGTGGATCAAATTCAATCCTTTAATTATAGCATTAAAAATGAGTTTGACAGTGTCATATTTGTGCCCTCGAAACGTACTTTGTAGGCGAGTGGCGGAAGGGCAATTTGAATCTGGTGCGGTGATTTTCACCCGACTTGCGCTGTCCTACCTCCTAACTCCTGTTACGCCGCTATCCATTTTTTCATCAGTGTAGTAAAGATTTCTAAGAACATTCACCCTTTTCATACTAGAGCTAGTCGTCGAGAAGTGAAGGATGAAAAGGAAGAAACTCCTACAGTGGTGATAGCGGCGACAAACTGTGCTCCCTTTAGAGTTAGCATAAAATTTGAAGACTAGACAAAACCGCTAGGATTAACATCCTCCTATACCTCTCGTGGCATTGGATTCGGTTGGTCGTTAATGCACTTCTGCAACAGTTATTCTCGGTGGTAATAGACGATGGTGCCTATTATGACTGTGCTATTAACCGATGCTGTGAGATGTAAGCTCAACGCCACGTCGATTAGCGAATGCAATCCCTTACAAAGTGCTTCAACAGTTCTGCCAAAAGCCTACCAAAAATAATGAGGAGAACTCTAAGAAATTGCAGCATCTAGCAAAACGGGTCTTTTGAAGCATATCACCCAGCACAATCACTAACCGAGTGGTGGCTCATTACAGAGGGAGAGTCTGACCACCCATGACTGTGAGGAAACCCTATGCCATAAAGACCATCAATCTTAGCTAGTCAAATTTGCAGGTTGAAAGCGTCAGAAACTCTGCTTGGCATCTGTCCCACAGACTTCCAACAAATGGTCATACACTACGGTACCACGATGAGCCACTCCGCTTGTGTTTCAAGGTCAAGTGGGCCAACCTATTTCTTACTCTCTCTGCTCCTGAATGGATTTTACTCACTTATGCGAGTCGAGGGCTTACATGAAGTATATTTTTGCAGATTATGCCTTGACTCGGATGTAGTCAAGTCGGTGGGAAATCCGCGGACTTTCCCAAACCTTTCAGAATGAATTGCATCAGTCCACTCTACAAAACTGCTCTTAGCAAAAAGGAAGAAGCTGATAGAAAAGAAGAGAAGATGCTAAAATTTTCCATATGGAGAGGAACCTGGACAGTGCGATCCATCATGTGTCCACAATAAGCTTGGTATGCTACGCTTTGCATTAATTTCTTTCCCAACACCAAAGAGAAACTTGATTTCGCGGAGGATGTCCTTCTTTCCCGGCAATGCGCAAAAGCAAACACACCTATTTTACGATTGGATAAAGACGCAGACTACTTCTACAGTACTCTAATCGGGCTGAAGCTATTTCTATTAGCAAATTAAATTAGCTTTGCTCACTGTCAATGCAATTCATTGATAAGGAGGAAGGAGCTTCGCTCCTTGGTGAGTGGGTACGCGAATGTGTTGCCAGTAGTCACTTCTCATTAAATTGCAAATGCCGCGAAAGCTGATGAGAAGGAGAATGAAAATGGGGAACATGATTGCAACAATGATGGCGATTTTAACGTGGTCAGCGATGGGCACACAAAGTAGTGCTCCCCGATGGGCTCATTGAAGTCAAACCAAACAAATGGTCGAAGCAACACGTTTTGAACTGAAAAGGTGGAGATCCTTTTTAAAGACAAGGTTAAAAATGAGACTAAGGATATTTGGGATTTGAAAGACCCTAATTAAGGCAAACTGGCCTGTTGTCCTTCCTAAATAAATAAATAACGGCCTACCCTTTCGCATTTTGACAGGCAAATGCACATCAATCTACCATCGTTGCTTCATCCAACACATTGTTTTTTTAGTCGAACAGTTGTTTTTACCAGCCACACATCAAAATAGTGACTTTCAGTTGTCGTTTTTGGTGCGCCGTTTGTGTCGAAGGTGTACATCCAGTAGAAGCTGGATAGAAGAATATACGAATATTTATGGAAGGAAGCACAGTTATGGCAAATCATTGATGCAACATTATTACTCGCTACTTTTTTTATCTCCTTTAGATGCTGATGTGCATAGTTCAAATTTTCAAACCACAAGTTTTATTTACGATGTTTCGGGCGGACGAAGGTTAGTGCGATTTGATTTACTTAAATCTGATTTTGTAGATTATCATTTTACTAGTGCCAAATAAGGTCTGTTAGCAGACAAGATAGCGATCCATTTGTGAGGATTTTTGTGGCATAGTGAAGCCTTTTTTCGCATTCTAGGCCACATCGGTAGAGTCAAAGACCGATTCATGAGAAACGCAACGCTTTGTGGTGTAGATTGGTAGGTTGTTTGTTGCTAAAACTACGAGTCTCCTGCCACTGCTTTTCCCAACCTCCATTGCTGATAAGATGTTTAAGAGTGTTCACAAGTAGGCCGAAACATCTCATGCTCTGTATAAAGTTGGTTGTGAAATGGTTTACTTTATCCGAAACACAGAAGCAGGTTCAAACATTACTCTTTCCTCTTGCCTACAAAGTGTGTTTAGAGCACATAAGTATTACAGATTCCACCGACTTTTGTGCGCGTATTTAGTACCACCTTCCAAGGATGTCTTAAATTACGCCATAAGGTGGTTCCCTTTCTTCTACTAGTGAGTAAACTTTGCACTTTCAACCGGCTGGTGAAGCACCTCAGTTGGGTCGTATGTTGTTGCGTTTGGTGGTTGGCGACCGGATTCGGAGCTGTGCGTCGCGAACCGGGTGGTTCGTAGGTGAGAGAATGCTCACTGCACAGAAGGAGAAGGGGTCTTTAGTGCAAGAGTGGTGCAAATTGCGGTGAGTTGCAGTTGAAGGAACCGGCTCGCCTATTTGCACGAGGTCTTCCTCGCGCTGGACACTGGTTCGACTGTGTCTGTTGTAATGCTCTTCTGACCGCAGCAACGCATCTGTAGGTGTCTCTGTGCACAGTTTAGTGCTTTTCTTCTGCCTTCTTTCATACGTAGTACGCGCTCCAACGCATGGCTGGCTATCCTGCTCCCATTCGGTGGGGAGACATCGAAGCGATCCCTCATTTGGCGACCTGCGAGCGTCTTGAAATGTGAAACACCAGTTGATGTTTGGTTGCAGCCATGTTTGCGAGAAGGGTGCAACTTGTGCTTGGATGCCAACCTTTGGGCTGTACATCCTTAGCAAAAGCTTACCATTGCCTAATGAGGCTGCGATTTGGTTTACCTACCTGTCAACTGCTCTGCGGACGTGGAGGTATTGTGTGTGTTATTGAGATCTCCGAGTTTTGCATGGTTCGGTGAAACTTCGACAACCGGAACTGGGGCTGCAAGTGATGCAGATTCTGCAGAAATCTTGCGTGTAGAGGATAAGGGATGGGCACCAGTATCGTTTGCTTACAACCACTACCACAGTATTTTCACCAACCTGATCTGATCGCTCGTGTGACTCTGGAAGGACTGTTTGTATTAACTAGTGCGGGACCACTAGGAGGTTGGGTGACACGGCGTCTTCTGGTGCCATACAAGCTCAACGTCTGGAGGGAGCTTCGATGACTCTTGCTACGCATGATTGTATGCCCTGCTAAACGAGTTCGTCTCCTCCTTTGGAAGATTTCAATTGGAGGTACAGTCGTGTCAGAATCGGTGCATTGTTTGCCTTCTCAATGGTGTTTAGTGTGCTTGCTCAAGATCAGAGTACCCACTTTAGCTCCACCCGTTTTTGCGGAGAGCATTCTGTGAGGGAGCTCTTCGGTGTGTATATAGTGTGAACTTTACAATTCCAGAAATTGGGTGGTGAGTGAGCAGCGTCGAAATCTAGGGTTCGAGAAGGTGCTGCATCAGTAAATGAGATCCTTCATGGGAGCACAAAGGGAGCTTCGGCCTGCACTAACTTCTGGAACTCAGCTTCTGGGTGGCTTTAGCCAAAAAACTTAATGCTAGATCATATAAATAACGGCCAGCATGGGTTGGTTCCCAACATTACTGGCATTTGCCACCTCATGCTGGATAAGAGCGAGAATATAAACAAACGTGCGCACTGTGTAAGACGCACCGTTAACAATGCCAGTAAAGTTGTTTTGATGGACTGTCAAATGAATGGCTGCAATTTAGTGTCAAGAAATTAGTGAGTGAGCAATTTGGGAGAAGCGGAACCAAACTGTACACATTTTAATTGAGCAAATTAAAGAGAAGCGGAAGGAGGTGAGTAAAAACTCTGCAAGGACACAAATAATAGGCAGTTGGGATGAGGCTGTTAATTTTGCACAGAAGCCTGCCTCCTTACTCTCAGGTTTGTAATCGGCAGTATCGTTTTAAACAAGGAGCAAACTTAGCAGGTGTGAGGCAGAAGAGGAGGGTCTTGAGGGTCTTATAATCGACAAAGAATGCTGCGCAAAATCAGGTTTCAACGAATAACGCTGCTATGGCGAAAAAATAAAATGTTCACACTCCTCAATCATAATGCCTTATTTCTATTGGCTGCCCGTTAACTAGTCTATTAGGAAAAAATTTAAGAACAGGAAAATCGGTAACCAAGGCACACACCTTCCATGCAGAAATGCGATTCATTGAAGCTTTGCCAATGACGGCAACGCATTTGGTTATGAGGTTGATGGCACTATTATTGTTTCATTCCGTGCAGATGCACGCTTTCATTTGTAACTGCGCTTGCGAATTCCTTTGCCCACGTGCGCCTAGCAACTAAAAGTCGAGGTAGGTTTGGGCTACCCTGGTTGGGACACCATCCTTGAGCTACACCTGGGCCCACTGCTGGTTGAGTCATGCCATTTCCCCTGCCATCCAGAGCCTACATGCTGCACAATTCTCAGCAAAGCAAAAGCAAGAGCAAGTAGTGGAGGAAGGCGCATCGGAAGAACGAGAAGGATCAAATGAGGTGCATCTTGTCACTGAGAATGTAAGAATTTCCCAGTAGTTTAAGTCGTCGCCTTTCCAAAGCAGTTAAAATAAATAATCCAAAATTAGTCCAACCGATATCCATCTAGCAAAATGAAGCTTACCGCAACTAGTATAGGGTGAGGGATGCATGACTTGCGATGAGCCACAGTCTCCACTTTCACAGATGCTGACGCTGCGTTGTGCGTGGGCACACGTCAACATCAAGTTGACAATGTCATCATTGCCTCCCCACTTACACATACAAGTGCGTTATGCGCATGCCTCCTCCTTCTCCGTTTGGATGTTGCGACAAACTCAACTTACGCACTTTTGAAAACACCATGCATGACCTCGTTTGGCGCCTCATATTCGACTAATTGTAGACAACGAGGAATGAGGGTTCTACCATGAATTTCGTGAATAGGCATCACAAAGATGTAATGCGAAACGCAGCTCAGTGTTAGTTGGAGACATGCCTGCTGGCACTTCTGCTCTTTGCTAGAATTCGCATTGCATTGTCACAACAGCGAGCTGGTGCATTGCATGGTAACCAGTCCACTTGTCTTCTGTAAACGTGTCCACAAATGACTCTGGATCAACACACATTGCCATTCGCGTTTAGGGTCTGACTACTCATCCATGCTTGCTTTTAGCACAGCGCAAGAGGCAAAGGGGTAACAAATTAAACACAGCTCTATTTGGCTTTGTTTTGGTACAGCGTCCTCACCAAGATTGCCCTAGTCAACCTCGTATGCCTTGTGGTTACTTTTCATTGGTATGAGCTAGGGCTTCGCTAACTCGTACCTATAATTTTCATGCGCTTCAAATGATGAGGAGTCTCACGGCACCAAAAGCCGAGGTCCATGTGTAACTACTTGAACTGACCTGGCAACGTGATAGAAAGTGGATTGAGGGAGAGAGGAGGAGTACGAGGGAACATGCAACTTATCAAACTACAGGTGAGCTAAGAGAACTGCAATTTGCCCCAAAAACCCGAAAAGTGAGCTGTCCATGTGGCTATGCACTAAAGTAGAAGAAATTTTCAAATGCCAACGCAGCATTGAAGTGCTTGAAGTCAACGCATTCCACGAGTTATCCTCGAAAAGAGTTTTTAAATAAAATATGAGCAAGCAACCCTCTGCGTGAGGACAAACATCGACTCATACTACGCAGTCCTTTTACTTGAGTGGATACTTCAGGAGACAATCAATGCCGTCCCTTTTGTTCCATTACAGGGTTCGCCACATCTTCGTCGTGTTTTTGCAAAGCATCGAAAATACCGACGTCTAATCACAACTCAGTAAGTAGTGATTCCTCGCCTTAGAAGTCAGTAAAGTAGTTGATTGGAACGAACTCTTCACATCGCAAAACAATTCATGAATTCATGTCTCTCATTTGCAAGCCAAACCCGAGGAAGGGAGAAGAGGATGTCGCTGTGTTATATTTAGAACGCCTAAATGTACGACCTCGAAATGCAAATTGTTAGTGCAAATGGTGGATGATGCTAGACTAACCGCTCCCATCCCCCTCTCCTGCCCAGATCACGTGGTCTGTTTCGACTCCGATGTAATTGTGCAATGCAGCAGCAAAGAAATTTGGCCAAAATTGTTTAAAAGAATAACAGAACCTGCATTAGCTTTGATGCCAAAAGCGTGAGTCAAATGACACTGTCGCTCAAGTCCCAATATGCCTTTGAGTACACAAATGCAGAATTGTTTTGTTGACGAATATCTGTCTTCGAAATCATCCAAAATGGGGCAGGACGAAAGCAGATGCTTTGTGCTTGCGATGCCTTCTGCGATTACTTCAAAAGGCAAAATTCAAATTTGCCGTGCATCGCCATTTGGCACTCGCAGCTCTGACATCATTCATTGCCATTTGTGTTGTCCTGACCCATTCGGTTACGGTCAGGGTTCAATCTTCTATGCTAGCTCGAACATGGTCCCGTCACTGCAGATAGCAAAGGATGTTGCTGAGAGAGACTGCAGTTATCATCGAGGATCTGTTGGACTTCCTTGATCCATTTACAGCCTTCTTGATGTTAAATTGGGATCGGCGTGTCCAATAGGCACCCCGCATTCTGCCATCCCTGAAGCCGTCGAATCCTCCTGTCCGGTAGTCAGCATCGCTTAGTCTGCCTGCTAATCTTCTACGCATTTTGCATGCATCAAAGCAACGAGCGTTTTGTAGAGAGCTATGCTGAGATAAAGCAAAAACGCTTGTATTAAAAGGAGAATTTAGACTACATATGGGGCCATCCCAATGTCCACTGTCCAAATCCTCGGTTGCCATTCTATCTTAGGAGAAATGCAGTTTGAAAGGCCTTGCCCGTGGCACTTAAGGAGCAGTCAAAACCACCAA
>LWMK02000275.1:5285-58064 GCA_001693075.2 Taenia saginata | reverse complement strand
TTCATTGCCATTTGTGTTGTCCTGACCCATTCGGTTACGGTCAGGGTTCAATCTTCTATGCTAGCTCGAACATGGTCCCGTCACTGCAGATAGCAAAGGATGTTGCTGAGAGAGACTGCAGTTATCATCGAGGATCTGTTGGACTTCCTTGATCCATTTACAGCCTTCTTGATGTTAAATTGGGATCGGCGTGTCCAATAGGCACCCCGCATTCTGCCATCCCTGAAGCCGTCGAATCCTCCTGTCCGGTAGTCAGCATCGCTTAGTCTGCCTGCTAATCTTCTACGCATTTTGCATGCATCAAAGCAACGAGCGTTTTGTAGAGAGCTATGCTGAGATAAAGCAAAAACGCTTGTATTAAAAGGAGAATTTAGACTACATATGGGGCCATCCCAATGTCCACTGTCCAAATCCTCGGTTGCCATTCTATCTTAGGAGAAATGCAGTTTGAAAGGCCTTGCCCGTGGCACTTAAGGAGCAGTCAAAACCACCAACGCTGTTATTCCACCCTTCTTAAATACATCAGTACCTCAACCCTAGGTGGCTGCGGCCAAAGCGAGCACAAGGCGGCGCAGAAGGCGTCAAAGACGTAAGCCTTAAAAGAAAAGGTAAAGTTCAGCATCGCATGCGCTGCTGCTCCCCTCTGCGTGGGCTCATATCAACATCAAGATGACGAAAGCATAATTGCATTCACACCTGTGTCAACAAGTACGTAGTACAAACACCCCTCATCCTCCTCCTCTTAGTCATTTCAACTAACTCATATTTGGCCATTTCAAAAACGCTCGTTCTCTGTGAAGCACGCCATGGATGGCGGTGTTTGTGCGTCTCCTCTTCAACTAATTGTGGCCAGCCATGAATACGATGCGTGGAATGAATTCGGTGATAGACGCCTCGTAGTATTTATGCGGANCATGAATACGATGCCTGGAATGAATTCGGTGAATTGACGCCTTGTATGATCTATGCGGAATGGAACACCGTTTTGTGTGGGGTGTGCTCTGAATTATTTGGATGGACGCCTGCTGACAGTCCTGCACCTCAACTGACTTCTCCTTATTCCATTACTGGAGCGAGATAATGCATTGCACAATGCTTAGTTTCATCCTCCTCAGCAGACTTACCCATTTCGATGAAGTCGCAACCTTCTGCGATAATGACTCAAGACAAGGCTTCTTCGCAATCCACCTTCAAGATCCGATTACTCGTTTAAACTCGCTTTAATACAACGCAAAATGTATGTGGGAATTGAATGCTGGAGGGCAAATGAGCAACAAATGAAGCAGCATTCATTTATTTGGATGTAGTGGCATGGCCATGTTTCGCCAAGATCGCCAAAATTGACTTCATATTCTTCTTGTGACCGGCATGTCATTAGTCCTAGCCTGGATGCTGCTAATGCATCATACAACGTGTGTGCACTCAAACTGATGAGGACGCTCGCAGCTTGAAATGATGGGATCGATATAAAATAGTATGGAGTGATTCGAAAGCGTGGCAGAAGATGGATTGAGAGGGAGAAGTAGATGTGGACACGGACGAAACTTATACTCCAATTTCCCTATTTTAAAACTTCTAAATGTAAGATTGGAAGGATGAATAAACGAAAATATCAAGTAATTTGAACGTCCATAACAAAATGATGTGATAGTTCCATTGTCGTCCTCAATAGCAAACGGCAATACAATCTGCTGGAAGACGAGTATTCTCAAAGCGACCACTCAGCTCTGTCATTTGGATTGCCACTCATTGCCTCACATCCAGGAAATGCCTCCACCTCATGTGTCCCTTACTATTCAAACACGGCACTGTTGAAATGGGTGTAGGTGGGAGCTCTCCTTCAATTGACTGATGTCTCAACGCTACCACTTAGGTTGCAAATGGAAAGTGCATGAGGTTATGGTGATTCGGAAAATCTGAATAAGCCCAGATCTAAATTCAAAGTGCTACACAAAACCAGCATCTACATAGTTTTGCGTGTGCTCACCTTACTTTTGACCAGCTTATTCCAAAGAGCTATCGGGAAGAGAATTGCTCAGGGAAGGAATAGCCTACTGATGCACACCGCCCAAAATGTGTTTCCATCATTGAGCTCAGAACGACAATGTCTATGCTGACACATGGTGATCACAAAAAGGTGCAAACAGGGATGTGTTACGCATACAGTACTTGACATCTCCCAAGTTGCACCGCTCAGCGTCCACGAGCGCTTGTAATGAGTTTTGGTCTGAAGACGGGATCAGGTTAGCATGAAGTCGGCAGTTGTTGCAGGGTTGTGCCGATCAAGCGTGTTGAATATAGTCATGATGGTAAACTGTGATTTGTGAGAGGTGATAGCGATCATGCGGAGCCATGCTTTAGTTATTCTAAGCCTATCTATCCAGCATTACTGCTCGATGTATTGTAGACTCAGCTGTCTGAGCATTGCGCTATGGCATCATTTGTCATAGAATGCAGTGTGGTCTGCTTGATGACACAAATACTCGAAGCAGGTGCCCTTTAAAATTATTCTCTTTGTGCTGGGGATTTATGCAATGATTTACGAATTGTGGACAAGGATATCACATCGAATCCTACAGAGGTCAATCGTTTTCTGCCTAATTAGGTAGAGATGCAAGGAGGCGACGCACACCCAGCTTGAATACAAGGAAACCAAACCACCAAAATTGCTAGAAGTTGTTTGGAATTGTCTCCTAGTGTGTATTCTTTGTTCACTTGACCCGTGTAATAGCGGTTGTGCGACAGGTCGACACGAAAAATCTGGTAGGTGGTGAGGATTCTCGAATGCCAAGATCAAACAGGAAAGGCTTACAAGTAGAAATCTATTCACAGCACTGGAAGATGTGGTAAGCACGGGATGGGCATGTGCCACAACAGTGGAAGGTGCATAGCCGTTCACGTTGGACACACGGTTGCAGTCAACGCGCGTGTGCAGTTGATCCTGCATCAACTCGGGATAGTCGGCCTCAACGCACACGGAAGTGTAATTTTGCGCACAGTCCGTCGCATTGGCTAAGATTTTAAATTGTCGACTGTCTAATTCTCAGTTTAGGAAAGCAAAAGCACACTTTGGGACAAAAGAGATGATCAGGGACGGTGAACGACTGAGGAAATGAGCAAGAAATGGAGTGGTTTAGTGTGTCATTCGTGACAATCACCAGCGAAATAGGGACTCTAGCATTCTGTGCACGCAGAATTGTGTACGAACATCTGCACGTAAATATTGCTGTGTAGCAAGATTGGTCTGTCCTCCCAACCACTGACAAAAAAGCGTTAGCACAGGATTGTCACTGTCAATTTTCAATTCCTATGTGAACAAACACATGGCACACATTTGAGTTTCTCGTAGAAGTAATCTGAGGAGACAATGAGCTGTCAAAATCATGGCCAGATTTAGCTTCATCTGACTCCTTCACCTTGTAGCGTCGCAAAGTGCTTTGCTGATGTTCCGCAAGAAACAGCATACAAGTGGCCAGAAATTCAGCGAAATGGCAGGCGGTTGCGAGGAAAATCGGAAGAGGAGACTGATGAAGAAATATGGCGAACAACACAGCTCAAGTTGTCATCGGGACACGTCAATGTAAGCATAAACAGCAATCCAAATCAGGACGGTCAGACACATCCTAATAAATAAATCGGTTCGTTGCTGGCTTAGCAACCATGGGAGGCCTTTGAAGTGGGTGCAAATCCAAGCTCTCAGCTAAGTTTATACATGCTGAAGAATTTAATGTGTTTAGAAAACACCATTCACTTCAACATTGGCTCCTCCCCAAACTGAATGGTTGCCATTAAACTGGAGGCAATGGTTGGTGTTGTTGGAAATATTGTGGCAATTTGCCCATGGAGACCATATTGTATCAAAGAAAGACATGATACGAAAGCGATTGAATCACTTACACTTGCAGGTGACCGTGCAGATGGCATCAGATTCAACTGCGAAAACAGCGCACACAGGTGCTCAACCAATTCGCAACAAATTTTAGGCTCTCCTGCTGTGGAAAGCAGAAGTTGAGGATCCAGAAGGCACGAAGTACCAAGAGATTAACAAAGACATGAGTCAGTGAGCTGACGTGGCTAGTGCAATTGAAAAGAAACCTCACTTCCATAAAGTAGCTGCACAAATTGTTACTAATTATTTCCGTTCTTAATTAAAATTCTGGTGGGTTTATAATAGCCGGCCAATGATACTGGAGCCCACGCCTCCACATAACGCAACGAATACAGTGCGCCATACCGGTAACCACAGGTGCTAGTAGAGGTAGGTTCCATTCATCCTCATGAACGAGTTCCGATTCCACCACATTTGCACTCCACTTTGCATATCCTTCCATATTAGAGCAGTCATATCACAATTTGCGCAGAGTTAGGTTGTCAAGCATAGTTGCGGAACGAAACAGGTTCAGAAATTCGCCCACGTCCCCAAAGGTGGAGTGCGCTGAGTTGTAATAACAGCATCTAACGGACGCTTTATGCATTAGTGTGCATTGTTTGCATTACCTTCTGCAGGCTGGTGGGTGAAACTAANGCATAATTGCATTCACACCTGTGTCAACAAGTACTTAGGACAAACACNATTCCAATCCCCATATGCATGATGCCTTCCCGTACTGCAAATATATTTGTACTTCTATGCTCTCTTCCTGCTTGGTCTTCACGCTCTGCCAATCAGCATCACTAGTCACAGTTTCCGTGTTGGTGCGTTGCACAGCTTTCATCGCGTAGATCAAATGAGGGCAGAATGCACATCATGGGACGGTTCTACGCTCTCCTACTTTCATTAAGCTCCGTCAATCTTTCTACTGTTTAAGATTTAAATAGTTGGATCTGCACCTCCCTGGTGCAATGTAACGCTCAAAGTTACCATGGGAGAATAGTGGTTATAGAATTCATCTCCTCCTTGCGGCGGCATGTCATTAGTCCTAGCCTGGATGCTGCTAATGCATCATACAACGTGTTTGCACGTACCATGGGAGAATAGTGGTTATAGAATTCATCTCCTCCTTGCGGCTTGAAACGACGAGGTCAACGTAAAGTAATATGGAATGATTTGAGAGTGTGGCAGATGATGGATTGAGGGTACTCCAATTTCTTTACTTCAAAAGCTCCTTTATGCAAAATTGGAAAGAATGAGCGAAAATATCAAGTAATTTTACCTTCCCTAGAAAAATGATGTGATATTTCCATTGTCGTTCTCAATAGTGAACAGCGATACAATCTGCTGGAAGACGAGTATTCTCAAAGTGACCGCTTAGCTCTGTCGCATCCAGGAAATTTCTCAACCTCATGTATCCCTCACTATTCAGAACACGGCACTGTTGAAATGGGTGTAGGTGGGAGCTCTCCTTCAATTTAGACTGCAAGTGGAAAATGTGAATAAGGTTGGGGTGATTTAGGAAATCTGAATAAGCGAAGATTCAGATTTAAAGTGCTACACAAATCTAGCATCTGCATAATTCTGCGTGTACTCACCTAAAGAGCAAACGAGAAGAGAAATGCTCAGGGGAAGGAATAGCCTACTGATGCGCACCGTCCAAAATGTGTTTCCATCGCTAAGCTCAGAACGACGATGTCTATGCTGACATGTGACGATAACAAAAAAGGTACAAACAAGGATGTTTTGCGCATGCACCAAGTTGCACTGCTCGGCGTCGAGGATCGGTTGTCATGAGTTGTGGTGTCAAGAGAGGATCAGGTTAGTATGAGGTCAACAGTTGTTGTGGGGTTGTGCCGATAGAGCGTAATGAATGCTGACATGACGGTGCAATTTTCCTGTGATAAAGCTGATGGATTTTTGTAAATAGGAAATTAAAACTGGCAGACAAGTGNGTGTCAAGACAGGATCAGGTTAGCATGAGGTCGGAAATTGTTATAGGGTTGTGCCGATAGAGCGTAATGAATGCTAACATGCCGGTGCAATTTTCCTGTGATAAAGCTGATGGATTTTTGTAAATAGGAAATTAAAACTGGCAGACAAGTGGACTACAGTTGGAGGATATTCGGTGGAGTTGACAGATCCTAGCAACTCTTCGGTAGTAGCGGCATTCGCTATTGAATTTAACTGCTCCTTATCTTTTTAAATTTGGAGCCATTCGCAAGATTGCCTGTAGGTAAAAATGAGGCATTTGCTTTCCTCTCTTCTCATTAATTTATTATTACACAGGTCTCGAAGTTCGTTTACAATTATTGAAACGTTCTTCTGCTGAATTTTAGATACTTATGAAACATTTTTGTGGAAATTTTAGCAAAGCATTTGGCAAAGTCGTATAATGTGGAAATAGGACGCAGCTTATTGGCTCCTCACTACTATCCATGCCAGAAATGCAGATGTGTAGCTTGTGCTTAGTTAAAAAGCAATGAAAGAAATTGGGAAGTAACTCTGGAGAGTCTGTGTTTGTGATTCCTCGTCAGTGGTTAAGGGTACGGAACGACCTCGCAGCAGAGCAGTACCTAGGCGCAAACATCCATGCTCACTTTTATGTGCAAAGAACTCTATAATTTTCCATTTTAGCAATAGCTGTCTCTGATGACCTACGAAACGGATCTCTTTCTCAATCCATTCCTCAGTTGTTCACCGCCTGCAATCACGTTATTTGCACTTGAAGTGCTTAAATATCCCAAAAAGCTTAAATACTCAAAATAAAAAGACGGAGGAAACGCGTAAAGACATGCCGCTCATTTGTTTTCTTCTTTGAGCTTATAATGAACCAAATTTCCTTCACATTTGAGTAAAAACTCCAACTACATCACATTTTTTCACGCTTTGAAATCGCAACGCACTGGCCTCCACTTTCCAGCAAATGCAATCGCACTTAAAGTGTAAGTAAGTGAGCAGGCACCACATAAACTAACATAGCGCCATTAGGTGTTAACTGTTTGATTCAGGATTTCGAGAGGCCACAGGCGCACATAAAGTGCAAATAACGTGATTGCAGATGGTGAGCAACTGAGGAAGGGATTGAGAAACAGATACGTTTTGTGGGTCACCAGAGACAGTCATTGCTAAAAGGGAGAATTATGGAGTGCTCTGCACATGAAAATGTGCAGTTGCACGTGATTTCGACTCGGCAGTGATTACGAGGGTTGGGTGCAGATGGGAAAGCTGAAGGAACCTCATGCGTCGGGGTTCTCTGCACATAAAAGTGAGCATGGATGTTTACGCCTAGGCACTGCTCTGCTGCGAGGTCGGTCCGTCCTCTCAACCACTGACGGAGAAGCACAAGCACAGAATTTCCCGAGCTACTTCCCAATTTCCTTCATTGCTTCCCAAATTAACACGTCACACACATGGATTTCTGGCGTGAGTAGTAGTGAGGAGTCAATAAGCTGCGTCTCATCCCCACATCATACAACTTTGCCAAGTGCTGTGCTCAAGTTTTCACAACGAGTGCTACATAAGCATGCACAAACTCAGCAGAAGAACGTGTGCTTGAAAGAGAACTGACAAAGCAGAATCAAGGAGTCAGTTGACAAGCAGCACAGCTTAAGCTGTTATCGAGACATGCTACTGCTGGCACAGGCATCACCCCAACCCAAGAGTGGAGCGCGTTGCTCATCGTCGCCATCGCTACATTCTCTTCAATTTATAACTTGGTGCCCGACAACTTGCAAAAGTTACTATTCAGCATTTATTGCTTAAACTTTCGCTGATTATGAAAGCGTCTTTTATACAATTGTGTTAAAAATCTCCTCGTTGTTGTGGCACATTAAGAATGGCTATGGGGAGGCTGCAGTCTGCACCGAGGCCCTGCATGGTTCCGTTCGACCACTGACATTCGCAATACCTTGGAGGTGGTAACGGTGCACCCACTGCATACTAGTCACACTTGTCGAGTTATTCGCGTAGACGCCGTCTTCTCTGGCTTAATGAAGGACGCTGAGACTATTTGTGGTGATCAGGCAAATCCGTGCAGTATTCTTGTGCTCCACATGACTAAGGGTCGCAAGGAGAGCTGAAGTTAAATATAACGAACTGTTCCTTATCTATACGCACATTGAAGCGCTGGGGCATTGTTTCCTTTTCAGCAAATTAATCAGAGCTTTTAATTTGCCTGCCACAGATAGAATAAAATAAGTCAACCAGCTAAAGTGAACTTAACGCAACTTAGAATAAACCAGAGGAGGACGCTGAGAATCTGGCAACTTGGAGGGCAACGGTTTTGGCTCCCTTACTTGCCCTCAGTTAAGAGAGGGAATTAAGCATCAAGGCGACGCAGTATCAACGTGCGACGTCCTCCTCTACCATGTAGCTGAACTCGGTATTCTCCTCTCTACTGACTGACGGTGGTTGATGTAGCAAAACACACACANACGGTGATTCATGTAGCGAAGCACACACGCCTTGAATAGAGCCATGTCTGAGTGCACTGACAGCTGGTACAACTGCATTCAGCAGGTGTGCCCATTGTTTACTAATGTTTACCGTTCCAAATTTAGCTTCCAAGAAGTCTAATAATAGCCAGCTAATGATAGTGAAGCTCACACACCAATGACAGCGAAGAGTGTGTTCCACACCAATGGCCACAGGTGCCAATGCAGGTAGATTCCATTCAGTCATCCTTACTGAATTTCGCTGCAAAGCACATCTTGGACGACGCTGATTGCGTGCCGTCTGTTCTACTAATTGTGGGCAACCAGGAATGCGATGCTCGCCACGATACTAGGGAATAAATATCTCATAGATGTAATGTGAGNGGTGAGCACTGCAAAGCTTCAAAAAGAAGTCGTTGCTTAGAAAGGACTTCGCATTCCATGGGAAGGCTGTGGTCAGCAAATAATGGTTGTGGTGGGGAAGGAAGTGAGCGTCAACAGGAGGTAAGGCACTCGCTTTTACCCCGTAGCCGAGTTTAGCCTTCTCTAATCGGCTGATTGTCAGAGGTTGCTGTCTGCCAATTGGAGGGGAAATGGGCATGAACTGGTCTCTACTGACCTACTAACAACAGGGCTGCATATAACTCACCACACGGGACTGAAATTCCCCACATTTGAGCCTACAGCCTACTTTTGAGTCAGCACTGCTACCAACACGTGGTGCGAGTTCACTACTACAGTACGGAACACATTTTGCAAACTGGTCCTTGCAAATGGAGTACCAACAAATGACTATTCTGGACCACTCAATCACATCACTATGAAAAGGGTGCAAATAGTAAGTGCATTTCATCGAGCCATGGTAAATGTGCTGAAGTAACTGATACAGCTACATATGGTAGGCATGCACGTTGGTTACTAAGAATGTGCGCTCTTCGTTTAATTTCTGAGGGGTCTAATAATAGCCAGCCAATTTATGATGAAGCTCGATTGCTTAGAAATGACACCGAATACAATGCTTCACACCAGTAGCCAGAGGTGCTAACCGAGGCAGGTTTCCTTCATCACCGCGAGATTCCACAGTCATCTCATTCATGTCCTGCGCAGGCTTTTGAACTTCCACCACAACAGCGCTGCATTTTGCACTCGACCTTGTACATTCTTTCATTTTTGCATTGCCATCATCGCAGGATCATTTTGTCAGGCGCAGTTAGAGAAAGATAGATGTTCATGAAATCGTTCGAATATCCAAGAGTAGAATATGCCTTAATTTTCATTTCCTAAATCTCATTCTGCAGTTGGGTCGGTTTACGTAATCGCGACCACACAATGGACAGCTGGACCTCACAGCAGGAGACGACATCATTGGTGCAAGATTACACTCCCGTGTACGTTGAGGCCGACTTACCCGTGTTGGTGTAGAATGAACTGTGGACGCACGTTGACCGCGATCATGCGTCCAATGTGAACGACTATGCACCTTAGGCGCATAAATCAAGCTAATTACTGAGGCTTCCACTGTTGTGACACATGCCCATCCCCATGTTCACCACACCCTCCAGTGCTGTAAATATGTTTCTACTTGTAATCCTTTTCTGCTTCATCTTGGCATTCGTGAATCTGCACCACCTATCAGATTTCTCATGCAGACATGTCGCACAACTGTTATCACACGGGTCAGGTGAACAAAGAATGCACACTAGAGGACAATTCCAAACAACTTCTAGCAATTTTGGTGGTTCAATTTGCTTGTATCCAAGCTGAGTGTGGGTTGCCTCCTTGCATCCCTGCCTAACTAGGCAGAAAACGACTCACCTCTGTAGGATTCGTTTCAAGCTGCGAGCGTCCTCATCAGTTTGAGTACACACACACATGGCCATGCCACTACATCTGAATAAATAAATGCTGCTTCATTTGTTGCTCGTTTACCCTCCAGCATTCAATTCCCACATACATTTTGCGTTGTATTAAAGCGAGCTGGAATGAGTAATCGGATCTTGAAGGTGGATTGCGAAGAAGATTTGTCTTGAGTCATTATCGCAGAAGGTTGCGACTTCATCGAAATGGGTAAGTCTGCAGAGAAGGATGAAACTAAGCATTGTGCAATGCATTATCTCGCTCCAGTGATGGAATAATGCGAAGTCAGTTGAGGTGCAGGACTGTCAGCAGGCGTCCATCCAAATAATTCAGAGCACACCCCACACAAAACGGTGTTCCATTCCGCATAGATCATACAAGGCGTCAATTCACCGAATTCATTCCAGGCATCGTATTCATGGCTAACTACAATTAGTTGAAGAGGAGACGCACAAACACCGCCATCCATGGCGTGCTTCACAGAGGACAAGCGTTCTTGAAATTGTTAAATATGAGTTAGTTGAAATGACTAAGAGGAGGAGGATGAGGGGTGTTTGTACTACGTACTTGTTGACACAGGTGTGAATGCAATTATGCTTTCGTCATCTTGATGTTGATATGAGCCCACGCAGAGGGGAGCGGCAGCGCCTGCAATGCTGAAAACTACCTTTTCTTTAAGGCTTACGTCTTCGACCTCTTCTGCGACGCCATAGGCTCGCTTTGCAAAGACGTCCTAGGATTGACGTATTTACGTATTTAAGGGGGTGGGAATAGCAGCTTTGGAGGCTTTTACTGCTCATCCAGTGCCACGGTAAAGGCCTTTCCAACCGCATTCTCCTAAGATATTATTGCAGCCGAGGATTTAGACAGTGGACATTGAGACGCCCCCTGTGACGCCTAAAATCTTCTTTTAATGCAAGCAGTTTCGCTTTCTCTCAGCATAATTCTCGACAAAACGCTTGTTGCTTTGAAGCCTGCAAAATGCGTAGTAGATTTGCAAACTGGTAAAGTGATGCTGATTACCGAAGAGGAAGGATAGGTGCCGGCTTCGGGGATGGCAGAATGCGACGTGCCTATTGGGCACGCCGATGCCAAGTTAACGCCAAAAAGGCTGTAAATAGATGAAGGAAGACTAACAGATCCTCGATGACAACTACGGTCTGTCTCTGCAACATCCTTTGCTATATGCAGTGACGGGACCGTATTCCAGCTAGCATGGCAGATTAAACCCTGACCGTGACCGAATGAGTCAGGACAACACAAATTGCAATGAATGATGTCAGGCCTGTGAGTGCCAAATAGCGATGCACGGCAAATTTAAATTTTGCCTTTTGAAGGAACCGCAGGAGGCATTGCAAGCATGAGGCATCTGCTTTCGTCCCACCCCATTTTGGGTGAGTTCGAAGGCAGATATTCGTCAACAAAACAATCCTGCATTTGTGTACTCAAGTGCATATTGGGACTTGAGTGACATAATCAACTGACTCAAGCATTCGTCATCAAAGCTAATGCAAGACTTATTATCCTCATATACAGTTTTGCTGAATTTTCTTTGCATTCGCATAATAGAGTCGTATCGCAGACGAAACAGACAGCAGGATCTGGGTAGGAGAGAGAGCTGGAACTGGTTAGTCTAGCATCATCTACCATTTGCACTGACGGTTCGTATTTCGTGGCCGTGCATTTAAGCATCCCAAGTATAGTATAAAGATATCCTCTTCTCTCTTCCGCGAATTAGGCTTCCAAGTGGGAGACGTGAATACATGAGAGCATTTTGGTAACAAGCATTTCACTGTTGTGCTGATATTTGATAATTTCTTATGATTTTGCACATGACCACTTGCACACCTCCCTTTCTGAATTTCTAGGCAAATCATTGTCCTCTTAGCTCACCAGTAATTTGGTAAGTTACATGCTCCCTCATTCTTCACCTATCTTCCTCAACCCACTTCCTATCACGTTGTCAGATCATTTCAAGTAGTTGTGCATCAACCGAGCTCATACAGACGGAAAACGGCCGCAAAATGTACGAGGTTGACACTGGCAATCCTGGTGGGACGCTGTAACAAAAGTAGAGCCAAGTGAAATTCCGTTTACTTTGTTACGCATTTGCCATCCAGAGTCATTTGTGGACGCGTCCACAGAAGACAAGTGGACTGGTTACCATGTAATGCATCAGCTCGTGGTGGAGACAGTACAAGGCAAAATTCTAGCAAAGAGCAGAAGTGCCAGCAGGCATGTCTCCAACTAACACTGAGCATAATCAACATAAATAGCGTTGCGTTTAACATTACATCTTTGTGATGCCTATTCACGAAATTCATGGTAGAACCCTCATTCCTCGTTGTCTACAATTAGTCGAATATGAGGCGCCAAACGAGGTCATGCATGGTGTTTTCAAAAGTGCGTAAGTTGAGTTTGTCGCAACATCCAAACGGAGAAGGAGGAGGCATGCGCATAACGCACTTGTATGTGTAAGTGGGGAGGCAATGATGACATTGTCAACTTGATGTTGACGTGTGCCCACGCACAGCGCAGCGTCAGCATCTGCGAAAGTGGAGACTGTGGCTCATCGCAAGTCATACATCCCTCACCTTATACCAGTTGCTGTAAGCTTCATTTTGCTAGATGGATTTCGGTTGGACTAATTTTGGATTATTTATTTTAGCTGCTTTGGAAAGGCGACGAGTCAAGCCACTGGAAAACTCCTACATTCTCTGTGACAAAGTGCACCTCATTGGATACTTCTCATTCTTCGAATGCGCCTTCCTCCACTACTTGCTTTTGCTTTGCTGAGAATTGTGCAGCATGTAGGCTCTGGATGGCAGGGGAAATGGCATGACTCAACCAGCAGCGGACCCACATGTAGCTTAAGAATGATGTCTCAACCAGGGTAGCCCAAACCTACCTCGAATTTCAGTTGCTAAACGCGCGTGAGCAAAGAAAATTAGCAAGCGCAGTTACAAATGAAAGCGTGCATCTGCACGGAATGAAACACCAATAGCGTCATCAACCTCATAACCAAGTGCGTTGCCGTCGTTGGCAAAGCTTCAATGAATCGCATTTCTGCATGGAAGGAGTGCTCCTTGGTTACCGATTTTCCTGTTCTTAAATTTATTCCTGGTAGACTGGCTAACGGCTAGCCAAGAGAAATAAGACATTATGAATGAGGAGTGTGAACATTTTATTTTTTCGCCATAGCAGCGTTATTCGTTGAGTCCTGATTTTGCACAGCATTCTTTGTCGATGATAAGACCCTCAAGACCCTTCAATAGAACGTTTTGAATATTGCCGAAACAGACACGCTGCAATCGTTGGGGATGAAGCTATGAGAAATGGCGAGACAAATCATCCACATAGTTAGAAAGAGCCTAATGTAAAACTTATTATCTTGGAACATTACATTTCACTAGCACTGTTTTAATTTCTGCAGAAGGCGTCTCCTCCACCTACCAATACACTGAAGTCGAGGCAGCATTTCGTTCAACAGCAATGTGTTTTCGAACCGTCGGCAACACCTATGACTGCCGTAGACGACCTTTACACATAACTTACACTGCATCACCGATGCGGTTGGAAGGGAGGTGCTGGAATTGCTGGTTAGCCGCATCAGTGCTGTTGACGAATGTCTGCCTTGGAACTGGGAGGTGCTGGAATTGCTGGTTAGCCGCATCAGTGCATTCTCCCGCAAAAGTGCCAATTTGATTTGAAGAGCATCGCGAAACATGGAGTAGATGATTGGATAGATGTTAATGCGGCCAGAGACGAGGTGCACCTTGCTTAAATGGGTAGACAGGAGACGCTGATAGACAGTCATCTAGAAAAGACTGTAAGCAGCTGGAACATAAGGAAAATATCACTAAGATGTAAGCTAAAAGCAACTTGAATAGAGTCAGGGATGCACGCCTTATAATGCACAGAAATCTCTGGCACCACTAGTTCTGGCACTACGTTATGCGCGGGTTCATCTCAAAATCAATACAACGAAATAATATGTGATCTCTCACCCAAATGAACAAGTGTGCTGCACAAACGCTTCCGCATTCTCCTTTTGGTTTTATTGAAACGAGGGCACATTTTCTTCTTCAAAGAAGGATTTTCCCCACCTGTGAATCGAAATATGGTTGACCTTGTTCGTATGTTCCATATTGGGCAAATTGAAGTCAACCAAGAATACGATGCCCACCGAGAATTCGGCGAATAAATATTGTGCAGAATTAACGTAAGTTGGAACGTCATTTTGCATTCCGTATGCTCTGAATTGGTTAAAGACATGCCAGCTCGCAAAACTGCTCTTCATCCGGCTTCTTCCTTCGCTATCGCCACAGTAAACCAATGTACTGCACAATAACTCGTTCTGTTGTCGTTTGCAGAATCGTCCATTTCAAACTGACACATCCACCTGCACATATGACTCAAGATCAGTACGCTTTGTGATCCACTACTAAGATGGGATTGCTTCTTCTTCCATCCACACTTGTGGCACAACGAGAAAAGTGGGTGGGAAGAGAACGAGGGATGGCAAAGGAATGACGCACTAAGCATTGTTTGAGCCGGATGCACTTTTAGAACCATGTCTTCATCACGATTGCCAAAGTTAACTTCACATCGCTCTTGTGCAGCACATACCGCTAGTCTTTTCCCGGATTTGATAAAGCATTTGACAGTGTTCCTGTCTTTGAACTGATGTGCACTCTCACAGCTTAAAATGACAAAGAAGACGCACTATTGCATGGGATGATTGCAAAGCATGACGGGAGTTGGACTAAGGTGGTGAAGGGGACGTGGCTACTGACAAAACTTCAATTCAACTTTCCTATTTGAAAGCGCCTACATGCACACTTGGGAAATGAGAATTGAAAAGTCCACACGTGAATATTTCTCAAGCTGATTGACGCAGATTTTTGTTGTTTTCTCAAGTAATGAAGAGAGATAAGAGCTGGTATAAGACAAGCATTCTCAAAGTGAATGTTCGGCGTCGTCATTTGGACTACCAATGATTGCCTCACGCTCAGGAAACCCCTTCACTTCATGTGTTCTTCATTGTTTAACAGAGCCTAGTTATAAATGCGTGCAGATGGGAGACCGCTTTCAATTCGCCGCTGTCTGAGCGTCACTATTGTGCCTGAATGTGAGTGAACTGGAAGAGGTTTGGATGATTCAGAAGACGAATTACCCTCAATGTACAGTCGATTACATTTAATTGCAATTGTCGGCAACGGTTTAAAGTTAAAGTGGTACGCAAAATTGGAGTCTGCACAGTTCTGATAGTGTCCAAATCACATTTAGCCATCCTGTTTTGAGAAATGAAGAAAGGCCATGCCAGGGAGAGGGATGTCTGTAATGTCAAACAACTATTTCCTTACTGTGTTAGCATTAGCTGTGGCACTTTGCATGGGTAAGTAGGTTGCACATTACCAGAAGTGGTCAGCTAAGCTTCGTGGCAGATGATAGTGATCAAGAAAAATTGTACTTCTGTTCTGTCCAAATCCACCCATCTGGGACTATTGCCCAATAAATGCTGGATATTTAGTTGCACAGCGATAACCGTGCAAAGAAATCACCTACCATATCTTGCTTTGTGGTTTGTGTCCCAACACATCTAATCTTGGCAGGCAGTGCTAAAATTGTTATTTAAGAATTGGGAGAGTTGTTCGATGGTAGACAAGGTGTGGACTAGAAAATACATCCAAGCTTCCTGAATTCGGCCTTTTTATGCCTTTATAGCGAGGAACAATAAAAGTCAAACCACGCCTAGTCTAGCCACTAGTGGATGATGGAACCCAAGTTGTTGAGGCACGTTTGGGATTGTCCTCTAATGTGCGTCCCCTGCTCACTCAACCCTTGTGATAGGAGTTCTGATTGATGATGCAGGTTTGTGAAAGCCAAGCTCGAACACGAAGATGAAATACAGGTGAGGATGTATTTGCAGCATAAAGCGGTGTCGTAAACATGTGGATTGGGAGTGTATCACAGCAGTCGACCCCTCAAAAGTTAACTTGAGCCGTGTGTGTGTGAGGTGCAGAATCCTTCCCGTTGGATGGATGATCGCTGTCTACGTGCGTCCACAGCTCATTCTGCATCAACTCGGGATAGTCGGTCTCAGCGTACACCGGAGTGTAATTCTGTCCTGTTGTTGTCGTCTCCTGCTGTGAAGTCCCGCTGTCCATTGTTTGGTTGATTTGCAGTTCACCCACCTACCTGCAGGATGTAAGTTGAGAAATGGAAATCAGTGTATCATACAACTGCAACTTAAGATAATCGTGGGATTCCGCGATGGTGAGTGAATAAATGAATGAAACCTACTTAGGTTAGCACCTGTGGCTATTGATGAGGTGTAGAGGTTGATCGCTGTGGACTCAACAGGAAATTTGCAAGAAAAGCACAAAGGAATTAGAAGGGATGTTGCTAGTGATATGCGCCTCATCCACCTCACCTGGCACTTCCTCAGAGCGTCTTGTTAATTGAATGCAGACCATATCACAGACTCATAAATAACACCGACTTTTCCACATCTCGCCTAGGCATGCATCTCATCGCCTGCACAAGCAGCGCTTAAGCCTCGACACTCAATCATGTGCCTTGAATTGGTATGCCAAATCTCACGTGCGTTTTCGCAAAGCGTCAACTTGGACGCGCCACCTAGTGCACAACTTCGGCTGCGACTTCGAAAAACGCTGCATTGCACCAGACCAACTTACCGTGTTGCAACATCCAAGGCTTCAGTCAAAGTGGCATTAGGCTGTGACTGATGGATATATAACTCTGCGTCTAAACATATGATATTGTAGTATGTACCCAGCATATTTTGAGTTGCAAGTCCAAACAGTGTGAGTCTTTCTCACTCTGCACCGGTTTTTTGTAGCAAGATCATGCGTTTCTTCTCCTGCATCATTCAACCTTAAGCATTTTTGTTCTATCTATGTACGAGGTTTGCGTTTATTTATAGGATAGCTGTGCTTGTCACTATGCTGAAATGGATGGGTCACGTTCGGAGGCTGCCGTGGTTTACTCTGGAACACAAGACAATGTACGTCAATGGCTAGTACACATTGACTCGATTAAGATGAAGTGGAGCAGAGTTCATTCAATAACGCCATCTCATTACAAGACATATCATTGTACAATTTTAGAACTCCAGTTTTTAACAATGCGGTCTTGAGTTAGAAAAATGCACAGTGCCACAAAGGGGAGCATACCAAGTTTGCTGGAATAAGGTGACACCACAGGTGGTTGCGGTGCAAGCTGTTGTATTTGATGCCGCCATCAGAAACTTCAACGAAGGAGACGGTTCAGTTGTTGTGGCACAATGCTTGCCACTTTGTAAAAGGCCCACTACACCTGGTCTTGCATGTCTGCCGTTTTTGCTTGCGATCTGATCAAGTCATTGGTAAATATCAAAGCATTCGTTACAGTTAAACTGGAGGTGCAGAATCTGCATACGCTTCTCAAAGTTATTCCATTTGGTTCTATCGTAATCAGTCGATTTGTAAAGGCATCTAAATGTTTAGGCACAATAATTATATAATAAGCAATCGGCTGCGGTAAAGCATAAAAACGGACCACAGATATGGCAATCTGTAAATGCTCGAGAATAGCAAATTTTGCTTTGATGCTAATCACCCTTTGTAGAATGTTGAAGTCGCTCCATTCCGTGAACGCTGTGAACACCCAGCCGCAGGATTGTTTTTTTTATTAAATACATGCCACCTTGAAATTTCACAAGTAGCGAGTTTCGCATTCGCCTCACATTGCTATTTAGCATTTGCATTTTCGAAATTATTTATTGTCAATCTGGTTGGCTTGATCCCTTCAGACACGGTGAATACCTATTTTACCATATTAGCCTGAATACGACCGCATCATTGCAAGGCATGTAGGCTGTTCCTGAGGTAGACTGCAGTTAACACCTAGGATCTACCAGTGTCCGTCCGTCTAGTAACAGTCTCATTGACGTTGGAGCGGTGCAAGTGCACCCATTACACCCGCCGTGTGTTTATGTTATGTTTGAAGTCACCACCTGTTTCATGCTAGCTCAGAGCATTAAGGTGCCACAGCAGTCTGACATATTCGACGATTTTGACCAACCAACAAGTACGTTTTACTGCTTTGCTTGAAGTACTTGGCAAATCTGGGCCACAATTTTATTCACATATCTAAGATTTGAATGAACAGCACCGATTTACAAGCTGAAGACATTTTTCCACTCAAGTACATTTGTGGGTGCATTCGCTCATGTTGGGAATTCAAAACTTACGCCTAATGAATGCGTAACATAAACGATTTTGCATAGAATCTCCTTCCTCAGAAGGCATTCAGAGCCGCCATTTGGTTGAATCAGGNATCTAAGATTTGAATGAACAGCACCGATTTACAAGCTGAAGACATTTTTCCACTCAAGTACATTTGTGGGTGCATTCGCTCATGTTGGGAATTCAAAACTTACGCCTAATGAATGCGTAACATAAACGATTTTGCATAGAATCTCCTTCCTCAGAAGGCATTCAGAGCCGCCATTTGGTTGAATCAGGCATGCTTCCATTCCACCCACTTCCAACATAACAACAGTGGTCGATGCGACGACTTGCAATTATTGAAGAATGTTCTCATGGAAGTCACACATTTTCATAAGGATTACTTTATTTGTTCATGGGGGATTTCAAGTAATAGCCAACTCGCAATCTAGCAATGCGTTGTAGCATGGTCTGCAACATTTTGTAACAGTTTCTTTGCACAATTCAAAGTGCATTGTCCGCAGCATGATTCGTTGCTCAAATTGGATTGAATTGTGTATTTAGTAGTGCATGGGTCACCAATTTTATCCGAAAGTTGGACTGTACTTCAACCCACCACAGCCAGTTGATGTGCGAACCGTGCACTCATTAAGGCACCTGAGCTCCCAAACTCTCTCCTACGCTTACCGCAGCCAGCTTCATTTCTTCGCCCGCTACTGGCTTACTCGCCTATTTAACGAAATACGCGCCAACTCTACCAGTGGTATTCATCATCCGCACTCCGTTGTGGTGTATGTTATGAAGACGTTTGTACATTTGATTGCAAACAAGTATTTTGTATTTATTTCTTCAGTAAGCTTGGCTGCGCAATGGCTTGGTTTTAAATCAGTGAAGTAGATGGAAGATCGAGTTTCTGGATGATGGTAATACCACACACACACTTCGGACGCAACCAGCAAATACTCGTTTGAAGCGAATGCTTAGTGACATTGTATTTTAATTCTTTATTTCTGCTTCAAGCACTTGCTTCAAGCACCGCGAATTTAAAGCTGCTCCTACTGAATAATTTGTTGAGACGCCTTAGCACAGGCCCAAACATCACAACTAGTTGTGGGACTTCAAACGGCGCAACGAAGTGGCATGACATTTCAATTTTGCTGTTGTTGCCTTCCCCAATGTAGGGCTTCATGAAACATGCAATATCCAAGATCTACTCTTCCCTGGTGCACCCACAAATGCAGCAGGGTGACGATCCCAACAACGTGCTTTTCGAATGCGCCACAAGGGAGAAGTTCTTGTTCAGTTTAGCGCATTTCAGCCTATTCAGTCCCACCCGCGATCAACACGTCTACTACGTAGAGTGGTTTGCTAGCGTCTTGTTTCGGCAAAATCAAGTAAAGCACAGAAAAATCATATATCTGCTCAGCAATGCAAAGTAGCACGTCAAATGTGCAAGCATCTATTCGAACACTTACTTACACTCACCCTCTTAATTATTCAACCCCATGAAGTGGCTGGTATCGAGCTGTATCCTAAGACCGGTATTTACACAGGCACCTTGAAAGCACTGCAAATGAAGTCATGCCCAAGTCGCTTTGTGTATATGTGACAAAATCCACCGATTCAAGTAATGCATGGCTAAACGTAATGTAATGCGTCCCTCGTCCAAATGAATGCTCTTGTTAAGGCGAAGCAGGAACGTTGTGTGACACGCCGTGAACATCATGCACATCGAATGGTGGTGAGAAATTGAACGTGCTCTACTCAGAATTGAATGGCAAACTGTCGAGAATAGCTAATTTCAGTTTATTTCAGTGTTTTGAATGGTGGTGAGAAATTGAACGTGCTCTACTCAGAATTGAATGGCAAACTGTCGAGAATAGCTAATTTGAACTTACACTCACCCTCTTAATTATTCAACACTAGGACCGGCATTTACACAGCCACCTTGAAAGCACTGCAAATGAATTCATGCCCACGTCNACGCAAAACAGAGCGTCAAATCTGCAGATACGTAATCGAACACGAACTTACACTCACCCTCTTAATTATTCAACACTAGGACCGGCATTTACACAGCCACCTTGAAAGCACTGCAAATGAATTCATGCCCACGTCGCTTTGTATATACGTGACAAAAATTCACCGATTCAAGTAATGTATGGCTAAACGTAATGCAATGCGTCCCTCGTCCAAATAATTGCAGTTGTTAAGGCGAAGCAGGAACGTTGTGTGACACGCCGTGAACATCATGCACATCGAAGGGTGGTGAGAAATTGAGCGTGCTCTACTCAGAGTTGAATGGCAAACTGTCGAGAATAGCTAATTTCAGTTTATTTCAGTGTTTTGACGTTTGTAGCAACGCACAACCTGCTCAGTGTTCTTAACACACCTCAAAGCAATCAATCACCTCTGCGTTTACTCTTTGCAAAATTAGTCCAAGATGTGGAACGCAAAATGAAGATCAACAGAATGGCTGCGTTGTTCCACATTCTCTCAGGGGGTGAGCTACACAGTTGCTTTTAATTTCCATTTGGCACTCAGAGGATTACATGCTCAACCACCAAATATACTAGCTTTTAAACTTTCACTGATTTCCAAGGTGCCTTAAAAACCATCAGCCTGAAGATGACCCTGTCGTTGCAGAGCATGAAGAATAGTTCTGTGGAAGGCTGGAGTCAGCAGCGAGGGCCTACATGTTCTGCTCTTCCATTGAAATCTACATTGCCATTGAATTGGTTCCAGTGCATTCACCATGGCTATTAATCCACCTGTCGTAGACACACTAAATCTCATCTGGTTAAACTCAGTGGAATGCAAGTTGACTCAGCTAAGACCAGCTCGAGGATGCACGCTTTGGAGCGGATGCTGACGTTAGGCTGTGCGTGCACTGATGTCAACATCAACATCACTAGAACTCACGTGACTTCTTACTTGGTCGAATAGCTATGTGAAGCCAAAGCCTCCAAATGCCCCACTAATTCATTTCAATTAACTCAGGCTTGCACATTTGGAGAACTGTTGTTCCTTCCGTAGAGCACAACGTTAGTGAATTTGATCACGTACGATTGAGGCTCAGCCTAGGCTTCTCGCGCGCTCCGTCGCATTAGCTAGGATTTTAGATTGTTGACTGTCGAATACTCGGTTTCGCAAAGCACAAGCACAATGTAGGGACAAAAGAGATGATCACGGACAGTGAACGACTGAGGAAGTGAGCAAGAAATGAAGCAGTGCTGCGGATCATTCGTGACAATCACCAACAATGTAGGGGCTCTAGCATTCTGCACACGCGGAAATGTGAATGCGTTTTACGTAGAAGTAAATCTTAGTAGACAATGAGCTGTCAAAATCAGGGCAGACTTGGCTTCATCTGACAATCGCATTTTGTGGCGTCGCTAAGTGCTTTGCTGATGTTCCACAGGAAACAGCCACAGGGGCGCATCCCAACATCCACTATCCAAATCCTCGATTGCTATTCTATCTTAGGAGCAATAGAGTTTGAAAGGCCTTGCCCGTGGCGCTGGATGAGCAGTCAAAACCACCAACGCTGTTATTCCACCCTTCTTAAATACACTAATACCTCAACCCTAGATCGTTGCGGCCAAAGCGAGCATAAAGCGGTACAGAAGAGGTCGAAGACGTAAGCCTTAAAGAAAAGGTAGTTTTCAGCATTGCAGGCGCTGCCGCTCCCCTCTGCGTGGGCTCATATCAACATCAAGATGACGAAAGCATAATTGCATTCACACCTGTGTCAACAAGTACGTAGTACAAACACCCCTCATCCTCCTCCTCTTAGTCATTTCAACTAACTCATATTTAACAATTTCAAGAACGCTTGTCCTCTGTGAAGCACGCCATGGATGGCGGTGTTTGTGCGTCTCCTCTTCAACTAATTGTAGTTAGCCATGAATACGATGCCTGGAATGAATTCGGTGAATTGACGCCTTGTATGATCTATGCGGAATGGAACACCGTTTTGTGTGGGGTGTGCTCTGAATTATTTGGATGGACGCCTGCTGACAGTCCTGCACCTCAACTGACTTCGCATTATTCCATCACTGGAGCGAGATAATGCATTGCACAATGCTTAGTTTCATCCTTCTCTGCAGACTTACCCATTTCGATGAAGTCGCAACCTTCTGCGATAATGACTCAAGACAAATCTTCTTCGCAATCCACCTTCAAGATCCGATTACTCATTCCAGCTCGCTTTAATACAACGCAAAATGTATGTGGGAATTGAATGCTGGAGGGTAAACGAGCAACAAATGAAGCAGCATTTATTTATTCAGATGTAGTGGCATGGCCATGTTTCGCCAAGATCGCCAAAATTGACTTCATATTCTTCTTGTGACCGGCATGTCATTAGTCCTAGCCTGGATGCTGCTAATGCATCATACAACGTGTGTGCACTCAAACTGATGAGGACGCTCGCAGCTTGAAATGATGGGATCGACGTAAAATAATATGGAGTGATTCGAGCGTGTGGCAGAAGATGGATTGAGAGGGAGAAGTAGATGTGGGCACGGACGAAACTTCTACTTCAATTTCTTTATTTTAAAACCGCCAAATATAAAATTGGTAGAAACGAATAAAATGTCATGTAATTTTCACGTCCCTAACAAAATGATGTGATAGTTCCATTGTCGTCCTCAATAGCAAACGGCAATACAATCTGCTGAAAGACGAGTATTCTCAAAGCGACCACTCAGCTCTGTCATTTGGATTGCCACTCATTGCCTCACATCCAGGAAATGCCTCCACCTCATGTGTCCCTTACTATTCAAACACGGCACTGTTGAAATGGGTGTAGGTGGGAGCTCTCCTTCAATTGACTGATGTCTCAACGCTACCACTTAGGTTGCAAATGGAAAGTGCATGAGGTTATGGTGATTCAGAAAATCTGAATAAGCCCAGATCGAAATTCAAAGTGCTGCGCAAAACTAGCATCTACATAGTTTCGCGTGTGCTCACCTTACTTTTGACCAGCTTATTCCAAAGAGCTATCGGGAAGAGAATTGCTCAGGTAAGGAACAGCCTACTGATGCACACCATCGAAAATGTGTTTCCATCGTTGGGCTCAGAACGACGATGTCTATGCTGACATGTGGCGATCAGAAAAGGTGCAAACTGGCATTCGTTGCGCATACAGTACTTGACATCTCACCAAGTTGTGCTGTTCGGCGCCCACGATCGGTTGTCATGAGTTGTGGTGTCAAGGCAGGATCAGGTTAGCATGAGGTCGGCAGTTGTTGTGGGGTTGTGCCGATAGAGCGTAATGAATGCTGACATGACTGTGCAATTCGCCTGTGGCAAAGCTGATGGAGTTTTTAACAGGAAATGAAAAGAGGCAGAAAAGTGGAGTAGAGTTGGAGGACATTCGGTGGAGTTGGCAGATCCCGACAACTCTTCAGCAGTAGCGGCATTCGCTATTGGAGTTAACTGCTCGCTATCTCTTAAATTTGCAGATATTCGCAAGATTGCCTGCAGGTGCAAATGAGGCATTCGCTTTCCTCCCCTTTTCATTTATTTAATAAGACGGAAGTTGTTCTAAAATACACTAAATCCATCAAGAGGTGTTTATAATGAACTGATTTAGCCAGCAATATGCGCACTCACGTCTTGGGTTGGGGTGATGTCTGTGTCAGCAGTAGCGTGTCTCGATGACAGCTTAAGCAGTGCTGCTTGTCAACTGACTCCTTGATTCTGCTTTGTCAGTTCTCTTTCAAGCACACGCTCTTCTGCTGAGTTTGTGCATGCTTATGTAGCACTTTTTGTGAAAACTTGAGCACAGCACTTGGCAAAGTCGTATGATGTGGGGATGAGACACAGCTTATTGACTCCTCACTACTACTCACGCCAGAAATCCACGTGTGTGACGTGTTAATTTGGGAAGCAATGAAGGAAATTGGGAAGTAGCTCGGGAAATTCTGTGCTTGTGCTTCTCCGTCAGTGGTTGAGAGGACGGACCGACCTCGCAGCAGAGCAGTGCCTAGGCGTAAACATCCATGCTCACTTTTATGTGCAGAGAACCCCGACGCATGAGGTTCCTTCGGCTTTCCCATCTGCACCCAACCCTCGTAATCACTGCCGAGTCGAAATCACGTGCAACTGCACATTTTCATGTGCAGAGCACTCCATAATTCTCCCTTTTAGCAATGACTGTCTCTGGTGACCCACAAAACGTATCTGTTTCTCAATCCCTTCCTCAGTTGCTCACCATCTGCAATCACGTTATTTGCACTTTATGTGCGCTTGTGGCCTCTCGAAACTGCAGATCAAACTGCTAGCACTCCATAATGGCAGGTAAACCGATGGAGTGCGCCACTCACGCTCTGTTGAGGCCGAGACCGAAGACTAGACTGCGACTCAGACGCACGTAATCAAGGCTACTGATGCTGTGCTTTACAGAAGGAATAGCACTTCTCGAAAGTTTGAAAGCTGGCTTATATAAAATGGCTTGATGCGACGTCAGGGTGCGTGTGCGCGACATGGGCATTCGTTTGAGGCAAAAGTCACTTGTGTTACAGTCATCTAGATGTTGACATGAACGCACGCATGGTGCAGTGCCAGCACTGGTAAAACCAGTGACCTGTTTACTTGAAGGCTTGCATCCTTCAGTCGGAATCCGCAGGGTCGATCTAGGTTGCATTTAATGTGGCTAGCAAGTGTGGACTGGAAGCCATGGGAGGTTCCACTGCCACTCAGTGCCATCACAAGTGCGAAGTGTTACTGAACTTCATAACACTGGGTGCTGAGATGTCCATCCGCGTCATCTAGAAGCATTGCTTTAACACAGGCAGCAGCTTCACCTCCCACTCCTACTTTCCACACTTCACGCGCTTGTGTTGTACATTGAAACAGTGTCGAAGATTTCGGGTAAAGGAGCTACATTTGGCCTCCAAGCTGAGAGCTTCATAGGTGACGATTTCACACAGCATACAATTGCGACGCATGCAGTGGTGCATTGGTATCACTCCAATGTCAACAAGAGTGTCATGGATAATTGCGGATTGGTAATGCTCCAATCGACTGCGCACAGATTTACCCTAATAGGTTAGCATACGAATCGCAACAGTGGCATGAATTCGTTATCAACGAAAACACTCGACTCCCTGCCAGTCACCACTGCTACCAGTGCGTTGTATGGGTTCAGGTATTCATCTCGAGAACTCCAAACGCATCTAAGAACACACTTAGCCAAACAATCCCATGAGGAGAGATTTGTGAATTGTTCCACTACTTGCGCACACCACTGCGCAAACAACGCACACACGTGCTCAACCACTTCACAACAAATTCTAAGCTCTCCTGGTGTGGAAAGCAGAAGCTGAGGATCCATAAGGGACGAGGTATCAACAGATTAATAAAGACATGAGTCAGTGAGCTGAAGTTGATAGTACAATTGCTAAGGAATCTCACTTCCATAAAATAGGTGCGCAATTTGTTACTAATTATTTCTGTTCCTAATTTAAATTCTGGTGGGTCTAATAATAGCCAGCCAATGATACTGGAGCCCACGCGTCTATATAACGACAACGAATACAGTGCGCCGTACCGGTAGCCACAAGTGCTGATAGAGGTAGGTTCCATTCATCCTCATGAATGAGCTCCGTTTCCACCACATTAATGCCATATTTGCACTTGACTTTGCATATCCTTCCATTTTCGCCACACCGAAGCTACTTTTACACTCCACTTTGCATATCCTTCCATATTAGAGCAGTCATATCACAATTTGCGCAGAGTTAGGTTGTCAAGCATAGTTGCGGAACGAAACAGGTTCAGAAATTCGCCCACGTCCCCAAAGGTGGAGTGTGCTCAGTTATAATAGCAGGATCTAATGGACGCTTCACGCATTAGTGTGCATTGTTTGCATTACCTTCTGCAGGCTGGTGGGTGGAACTAAGCGCAAGCAAACAATGGACAGCTGGACTTCAGAGCAGGCGACAACAGCAGTTGGAAATTGTACTCCGGTGTGTGTTGAGGCCGACCTTCTCAAATTGATGCAGGACGAGGTGTGGACGCACGCAGACTGCGATAGTTCATCCTAGGTGAACCGCCCTCCACCCCACGCACATGGCGCAAGTTAACTGTCGAGGCTTCGACTGCTTCACCACATTCCAATCCCCATATGCATGATGCCTTCCCGTACTGCAAATATATTTGTACTTCTATGCTCTCTTCCTGCTTGGTCTTCACGCTCTGCCAATCAGCATCACTAGTCACAGTTTCCGTGTTGATGTGTTGCACAGCTTTCATCGCGTAGATCAAATGAGGGCAGAATGCACATCATGGGACGGTTCTAAGCTCTCCTACTTTTATTAAGCTCCGTCAGTCTTTCTACCGCATAACATTTAAATAGTTTGATCTGCACCTCCCTGGTGCAACGTAACGCTCAAAGTTACCAAGGGAGAATAGTGGTTATACAATTCAACTTCTCCTTACATGCTCAGTGTCAGAAAGGTTATTTGGGCGGTGGAGAACATCGTGCATATCGGAGGGTGGTGCAAAGTGCAGCGCAGCGCATTTGAAAAGAATAGCAAATTTAGGTCAATTTCCATGCCTAGACACTTCTGACAGTGCAAACCCTTCTCTATTTCCCTCAAGGTTTCAGCATAGATAAACATCTTTGCTTTTACTCCGAATGGATTTTGGCAGAGAGAGTGGAGCGCGAAGTGAACACCACCACTGCATTTGCGTTGCTCGTCGTTGCCATTGCTACATTCTCTTGAAATTATAACTTGGTGCCCAACAACTTGCATAAGTTACTATTCCGCTTTTATTGTTTGAACTTTCACTGATTATGAAGGCATCTTTAATACAATTGGGTTACAAATCGCCTCGTCGTTGACGCATTTAATTTGCCTGCCCCAGATAGAATAAAATAAGTCAGCCTAGCTAATGTGAACTTAACACAACTTAGCATAAATCAGAGGAGGACGCTCAGAATCTGGCAACTTGAGGGGCAACGGCTTTGGCTCCCTTACTTGCCCTCATTTAAGGGAGGGAGATGAGCATCAATCTGATGCAGTATCAGCGTGCGACGTTCTCCTCTACCGTGTAACTGAATTCGATATTCTCCACTCTACTGACTGACGGTGGTTGATGTAGCGAAGCACACACACCTTGAATAGAGCCATGACTGAGTGCACTGACAGCTGGTACGGCTGCATACAGCAGGTGTGCCCATTGTTTACTAATGTTTACCGTTCCAAATTTAGCTTCCAAAAGGTCTAATAATAGCCAGCCAATGATAGTGAAACTCACACGTCAATGACAGCGAAGACAGTGTTCCACACCAATGGCTACAGGTGCCAATGCAGGTAGATTTCATTCAGTCATCCTTACGGGATTTCACTGCAAAGCACATCTTGGACGACGCTGATTGCGTGCCGTCTGTTCTACTAATTGTGGGCAACCAGGAATGCGATGCTCGCCATGATACCAGGGAATAAATATCTCATAGATGTAATGTGAGACATTGCATTATTTTGTGCAAAGTATGCTCTGAATCGGTTGGAGACGTGTCAGCTGATGGTACCGCTCTCCACTTGAGGAAGTGCAGGTGTAGAAGAGGCATCAAGTTGCCGATGCGAACCGCGCAGCCCAGAATAGTGACATTTGCGCAGGCATGTGGTGAGCACGGCAAAGCTCCAATTTGGAGTTGTGCTTAGAAAGGACTTCGCATTCCATGGGAAGGCTGTGGTCAGCAAATGCTGGTTGTGATGGGGAAGGAAGTGAGCGTCAACAAGAGGTAAGGCACTCGCTCTTACCCCGTAGCCGAGTTTAGCCTTCTCTAATCGGCTGATTGTCAGAGGTTGCTGTCTGATAGATAGATGTTCATGGAATCGCTCGAATATCCAAGAGTAGAATATGCCTTGATTCTCATTTACCAAATCTCATTCTGCAGTTGGGTGGGTTTACGTAAACGCGACCACACAATGGACAGCTGGCCCTCACAGCAGGAGACGACATCATTGGTGCAAAATTACACTCCCGTGTCCGTTGAGGCCGACTTACCCGAGTTGGTGTAGAATGAACTGTGGACGCACGTTGACTGCGATCGTGCATCCAATGTGAACGACTATGCACCTTAGGCGCATGAATCAAGTTAATTACTGAGGCTTCCACTGTTGTGACACATGCCCATCCCCATGTTCACCACGCCCTCCAGTGCTGTGAATATATTTCTACCTGTAATCCTTTTCTGCTTCATCTTGGCATCCGTGAATCTGCACCACCTATCAGATTTCTCATGCAGACATGTCGCACAACTGTTATCACACGGGTCAGGTGAACAAAGAATGCACACTAGGGGACAATTCCAAACAACTTCTAGCAATTTTGGTGGTTCGATTTGCTTGTATTCAAGCTGAGTGTGGGTTGCCGCCTTGCTTCCTTACCTAATTAGGCAGAAAACAACTGACCTCTGTAGGATTCGATGCAACATCCTAGTCCACAATTTATCAATCGTTGCATAAATCTCCCACCACAGTAAAGAATATTGAAGGATACCTGCTTTGAGTTCTTGCGCCATCAAGCAGACCACAATGCATTCTATGACAAATGATGCTGTTGTGCGATGCTCAGACACCTGAGTCCACAATTCATCGAGCGGTGATTCTGGATGGATAGGTTTGCAGCAACAGGAGCATGGTTTCACACGACCGCCATCACCTCTCACGAATCCAAGTTGACCACTTCTGGTGCTGCGCTCCCAACCTGCCTACGGATGCACTGCCATTGATACTACTACATTCAGCAAACATGGTTGACCTTGCAGCTCGGCTTTGCGTGCGTGTGGATCGCCGCATTCTGCTCTTACACTCGTAAACAGATGTGCAGACATGCAAACCCCCTCCTCATCATCATTTAATGCTCATGTGATTGCCACATCGCATTCTTTGTGGCTTGACCTTGGCCACACACACCGCGCACCCTCCTCAGTAGTGCCGCCCCCAGCCACCGAGTCGCTTCGTCATCTAAGCCTTAAATAACTGCCGTCCTATTAATAAGCAGAAATAGGAACGGCGTGAATGGTTGAGGAATTTGACGAAGTCAGGCAGGCAGGCAGGCAGGCAGATGGGAATCAATTAATTGCGTAAGTACTTCAATTCTGTCGACGCTGCCTCCTCTCAAGCTCAACTCATTATGTATGTGAATGCCCGGACCTACTCCTCCCTGCGCCACACCAAAATGTGACAGTCAAACGTCCTCAAGCATTTGTATCCATTTCATTCATCCATTAATTTGTTGGTTCTGATTTCCAAATGCATGCGCAGAGCCAAGTTTGTAATGAAAGGTTATTCGAAGCGAGACGTGATGGTGTTTGGATAATATGCGCTAAAGAGTGCAATTTGGGCCTTTGATTTGCCTGCTGTGAATTCCAGTTGCCCATTGTCAAGTCACGTCTGGATCAACCCACCTACCCTTATAAAGTAATTCTGCAAATGAAAATTGATGCCCCGTACAAGTCCAACCGAGCATGTTTAACTCTTGACGAACTGTGAAAATTCACAAAACAGCTTCCTTCCTCAGTATGTGCCTGCCAAATCAAAGCAACCAAAACCGCGATGTTGTTATGCAGTCACGAAAGGGCATGAGAAATAGAGTGTAAAATACAGCAGAACATGCTCAAGGTAACAGTAAAATGCCAAGATGATGACTGGAGGTAACCTACTTCTATTAGCACCTGTGGACATTGGTGTGGAACACTGTCTTCGCTGTCATTGACGTGTGAGTTTCACTATCATTGGCTGGCTATTATTAGACCTTTTGGAAGCTAAATTTGGAACGGTAAACATTAGTAAACAATGGGCACACCTGCTGTATGCAGCCGTACCAGCTGTCAGTGCACTCAGTCATGGCTCTATTCAAGGTGTGTGTGCTTCGCTACATCAACCACCGTCAGTCAGTAGAGTGGAGAATATCGAATTCAGTTACACGGTAGAGGAGAACGTCGCACGCTGATACTGCATCAGATTGATGCTCATCTCCCTCCCTTAAATGAGGGCAAGTAAGGGAGCCAAAGCCGTTGCCCCTCAAGTTGCCAGATTCTGAGCGTCCTCCTCTGATTTATGCTAAGTTGTGTTAAGTTCACATTAGCTAGGCTGACTTATTTTATTCTATCTGGGGCAGGCAAATTAAATGCGTCAACGACGAGGCGATTTGTAACCCAATTGTATTAAAGATGCCTTCATAATCAGTGAAAGTTCAAACAATAAAAGCGGAATAGTAACTTATGCAAGTTGTTGGGCACCAAGTTATAATTTCAAGAGAATGTAGCAATGGCAACGACGAGCAACGCAAATGCAGTGGTGGTGTTCACTTCGCGCTCCACTCTCTCTGCCAAAATCCATTCGGAGTAAAAGCAAAGATGTTTATCTATGCTGAAACCTTGAGGGAAATAGAGAAGGGTTTGCACTGTCAGAAGTGTCTAGGCATGGAAATTGACCTAAATTTGCTATTCTTTTCAAATGCGCTGCGCTGCACTTTGCACCACCCTCCGATATGCACGATGTTCTCCACCGCCCAAATAACCTTTCTGACACTGAGCATGTAAGGAGAAGTTGAATTGTATAACCACTATTCTCCCTTGGTAACTTTGAGCGTTACGTTGCACCAGGGAGGTGCAGATCAAACTATTTAAATGTTATGCGGTAGAAAGACTGACGGAGCTTAATAAAAGTAGGAGAGCTTAGAACCGTCCCATGATGTGCATTCTGCCCTCATTTGATCTACGCGATGAAAGCTGTGCAACACATCAACACGGAAACTGTGACTAGTGATGCTGATTGGCAGAGCGTGAAGACCAAGCAGGAAGAGAGCATAGAAGTACAAATATATTTGCAGTACGGGAAGGCATCATGCATATGGGGATTGGAATGTGGTGAAGCAGTCGAAGCCTCGACAGTTAACTTGCGCCATGTGCGTGGGGTGGAGGGCGGTTCACCTAGGATGAACTATCGCAGTCTGCGTGCGTCCACACCTCGTCCTGCATCAATTTGAGAAGGTCGGCCTCAACACACACCGGAGTACAATTTCCAACTGCTGTTGTCGCCTGCTCTGAAGTCCAGCTGTCCATTGTTTGCTTGCGCTTAGTTCCACCCACCAGCCTGCAGAAGGTAATGCAAACAATGCACACTAATGCGTGAAGCGTCCATTAGATCCTGCTATTATAACTGAGCACACTCCACCTTTGGGGACGTGGGCGAATTTCTGAACCTGTTTCGTTCCGCAACTATGCTTGACAACCTAACTCTGCGCAAATTGTGATATGACTGCTCTAATATGGAAGGATATGCAAAGTGGAGTGTAAAAGTAGCTTCGGTGTGGCGAAAATGGAAGGATATGCAAAGTCAAGTGCAAATATGGCATTAATGTGGTGGAAACGGAGCTCATTCATGAGGATGAATGGAACCTACCTCTATCAGCACTTGTGGCTACCGGTACGGCGCACTGTATTCGTTGTCGTTATATAGACGCGTGGGCTCCAGTATCATTGGCTGGCTATTATTAGACCCACCAGAATTTAAATTAGGAACAGAAATAATTAGTAACAAATTGCGCACCTATTTTATGGAAGTGAGATTCCTTAGCAATTGTACTATCAACTTCAGCTCACTGACTCATGTCTTTATTAATCTGTTGATACCTCGTCCCTTATGGATCCTCAGCTTCTGCTTTCCACACCAGGAGAGCTTAGAATTTGTTGTGAAGTGGTTGAGCACGTGTGTGCGTTGTTTGCGCAGTGGTGTGCGCAAGTAGTGGAACAATTCACAAATCTCTCCTCATGGGATTGTTTGGCTAAGTGTGTTCTTAGATGCGTTTGGAGTTCTCGAGATGAATACCTGAACCCATACAACGCACTGGTAGCAGTGGTGACTGGCAGGGAGTCGAGTGTTTTCGTTGATAACGAATTCATGCCACTGTTGCGATTCGTATGCTAACCTATTAGGGTAAATCTGTGCGCAGTCGATTGGAGCATTACCAATCCGCAATTATCCATGACACTCTTGTTGACATTGGAGTGATACCAATGCACCACTGCATGCGTCGCAATTGTATGCTGTGTGAAATCGTCACCTATGAAGCTCTCAGCTTGGAGGCCAAATGTAGCTCCTTTACCCGAAATCTTCGACACTGTTTCAATGTACAACACAAGCGCGTGAAGTGTGGAAAGTAGGAGTGGGAGGTGAAGCTGCTGCCTGTGTTAAAGCAATGCTTCTAGATGACGCGGATGGACATCTCAGCACCCAGTGTTATGAAGTTCAGTAACACTTCGCACTTGTGATGGCACTGAGTGGCAGTGGAACCTCCCATGGCTTCCAGTCCACACTTGCTAGCCACATTAAATGCAACCTAGATCGACCCTGCGGATTCCGACTGAAGGATGCAAGCCTTCAAGTAAACAGGTCACTGGTTTTACCAGTGCTGGCACTGCACCATGCGTGCGTTCATGTCAACATCTAGATGACTGTAACACAAGTGACTTTTGCCTCAAACGAATGCCCATGTCGCGCACACGCACCCTGACGTCGCATCAAGCCATTTTATATAAGCCAGCTTTCAAACTTTCGAGAAGTGCTATTCCTTCTGTAAAGCACAGCATCAGTAGCCTTGATTACGTGCGTCTGAGTCGCAGTCTAGTCTTCGGTCTCGGCCTCAACAGAGCGTGAGTGGCGCACTCCATCGGTTTACCTGCCATTATGGAGTGCTAGCAGTTTGATCTGCAGTTTCGAGAGGCCACAAGCGCACATAAAGTGCAAATAACGTGATTGCAGATGGTGAGCAACTGAGGAAGGGATTGAGAAACAGATACGTTTTGTGGGTCACCAGAGACAGTCATTGCTAAAAGGGAGAATTATGGAGTGCTCTGCACATGAAAATGTGCAGTTGCACGTGATTTCGACTCGGCAGTGATTACGAGGGTTGGGTGCAGATGGGAAAGCCGAAGGAACCTCATGCGTCGGGGTTCTCTGCACATAAAAGTGAGCATGGATGTTTACGCCTAGGCACTGCTCTGCTGCGAGGTCGGTCCGTCCTCTCAACCACTGACGGAGAAGCACAAGCACAGAATTTCCCGAGCTACTTCCCAATTTCCTTCATTGCTTCCCAAATTAACACGTCACACACGTGGATTTCTGGCGTGAGTAGTAGTGAGGAGTCAATAAGCTGTGTCTCATCCCCACATCATACGACTTTGCCAAGTGCTGTGCTCAAGTTTTCACAAAAAGTGCTACATAAGCATGCACAAACTCAGCAGAAGAGCGTGTGCTTGAAAGAGAACTGACAAAGCAGAATCAAGGAGTCAGTTGACAAGCAGCACTGCTTAAGCTGTCATCGAGACACGCTACTGCTGACACAGACATCACCCCAACCCAAGACGTGAGTGCGCATATTGCTGGCTAAATCAGTTCATTATAAACACCTCTTGATGGATTTAGTGTATTTTAGAACAACTTCCGTCTTATTAAATAAATGAAAAGGGGAGGAAAGCGAATGCCTCATTTGCACCTGCAGGCAATCTTGCGAATATCTGCAAATTTAAGAGATAGCGAGCAGTTAACTCCAATAGCGAATGCCGCTACTGCTGAAGAGTTGTCGGGATCTGCCAACTCCACCGAATGTCCTCCAACTCTACTCCACTTTTCTGCCTCTTTTCATTTCCTGTTAAAAACTCCATCAGCTTTGCCACAGGCGAATTGCACAGTCATGTCAGCATTCATTACGCTCTATCGGCACAACCCCACAACAACTGCCGACCTCATGCTAACCTGATCCTGCCTTGACACCACAACTCATGACAACCGATCGTGGGCGCCGAACAGCGCAACTTGGTGAGATGTCAAGTACTGTATGCGCAACGAATGCCAGTTTGCACCTTTTCTGATCGCCACATGTCAGCATAGACATCGTCGTTCTGAGCCCAACGATGGAAACACATTTTCGATGGTGTGCATCAGTAGGCTGTTCCTTACCTGAGCAATTCTCTTCCCGATAGCTCTTTGGAATAAGCTGGTCAAAAGTAAGGTGAGCACACGCGAAACTATGTAGATGCTAGTTTTGCGCAGCACTTTGAATTTCGATCTGGGCTTATTCAGATTTTCTGAATCACCATAACCTCATGCACTTTCCATTTGCAACCTAAGTGGTAGCGTTGAGACATCAGTCAATTGAAGGAGAGCTCCCACCTACACCCATTTCAACAGTGCCGTGTTTGAATAGTAAGGGACACATGAGGTGGAGGCATTTCCTGGATGTGAGGCAATGAGTGGCAATCCAAATGACAGAGCTGAGTGGTCGCTTTGAGAATACTCGTCTTTCAGCAGATTGTATTGCCGTTTGCTATTGAGGACGACAATGGAACTATCACATCATTTTGTTAGGGACGTGAAAATTACATGACATTTTATTCGTTTCTACCAATTTTATATTTGGCGGTTTTAAAATAAAGAAATTGAAGTAGAAGTTTCGTCCGTGCCCACATCTACTTCTCCCTCTCAATCCATCTTCTGCCACACGCTCGAATCACTCCATATTATTTTACGTCGATCCCATCATTTCAAGCTGCGAGCGTCCTCATCAGTTTGAGTGCACACACGTTGTATGATGCATTAGCAGCATCCAGGCTAGGACTAATGACATGCCGGTCACAAGAAGAATATGAAGTCAATTTTGGCGATCTTGGCGAAACATGGCCATGCCACTACATCTGAATAAATAAATGCTGCTTCATTTGTTGCTCGTTTACCCTCCAGCATTCAATTCCCACATACATTTTGCGTTGTATTAAAGCGAGCTGGAATGAGTAATCGGATCTTGAAGGTGGATTGCGAAGAAGATTTGTCTTGAGTCATTATCGCAGAAGGTTGCGACTTCATCGAAATGGGTAAGTCTGCAGAGAAGGATGAAACTAAGCATTGTGCAATGCATTATCTCGCTCCAGTGATGGAATAATGCGAAGTCAGTTGAGGTGCAGGACTGTCAGCAGGCGTCCATCCAAATAATTCAGAGCACACCCCACACAAAACGGTGTTCCATTCCGCATAGATCATACAAGGCGTCAATTCACCGAATTCATTCCAGGCATCGTATTCATGGCTAACTACAATTAGTTGAAGAGGAGACGCACAAACACCGCCATCCATGGCGTGCTTCACAGAGGACAAGCGTTCTTGAAATTGTTAAATATGAGTTAGTTGAAATGACTAAGAGGAGGAGGATGAGGGGTGTTTGTACTACGTACTTGTTGACACAGGTGTGAATGCAATTATGCTTTCGTCATCTTGATGTTGATATGAGCCCACGCAGAGGGGAGCGGCAGCGCCTGCAATGCTGAAAACTACCTTTTCTTTAAGGCTTACGTCTTCGACCTCTTCTGCGACGCCATAGGCTCGCTTTGCAAAGACGTCCTAGGATTGACGTATTTACGTATTTAAGGGGGTGGGAATAGCAGCTTTGGAGGCTTTTACTGCTCATCCAGTGCCACGGTAAAGGCCTTTCCAACCGCATTCTCCTAAGATATTATTGCAGCCGAGGATTTAGACAGTGGACATTGAGACGCCCCCTGTGACGCCTAAAATCTTCTTTTAATGCAAGCAGTTTCGCTTTCTCTCAGCATAATTCTCGACAAAACGCTTGTTGCTTTGAAGCCTGCAAAATGCGTAGTAGATTTGCAAACTGGTAAAGTGATGCTGATTATGAAGGAGAAGGATAGATGACGGCTTTGGGGATGGCAGAATGCGATGTGCCTATCGGGCACGCCGATGCCAAGTTAACGCCAAAAATAAATTGCAATGAATGATGTCAGGCCTGTGAGCGCCATATGGCAATGTACGGCAAAACTTAAATTTTGCCTTTTGAAGGAACCGCAGGAGGCATTGCAAGCATGAGGCATCCGCTTTCGTCCTACCCCATTTTGGGTGAGTTTGGNTCCGCTTTCGTCCTACCCCATTTTGGGTGAGTTTGGAGGCAGATATTCGTCAACAAAACAATCCTGCATTTGTGTACTCAAGCGCATATTGGGACCTGAGTGACATTATCAACTGACTCAAGCATTCGTCATCGAAGCTAATGCAAGATTTGTTATTCTCATGTACAGTTTTGCTGAATTTTCTTTGCATTCGCATAATAGAGTCGTATCGCAGACGAAACAGACAGCAGGATCTGGGTAGGAGAGAGAGCTGGAACTGGTTAGTCTAGCATCATCTACCATTTGCACTGACGGTTCGTATTTCGTGGCCGTGTATTTAAGCATCCCAAGTATAGTATAACGATATCCTCTTCTCTCTTCCACGAATTAGGCTTCCAAGTGGGAGACGTGAATTCATGAGAGCATTTTGGTAATAAGCATTTCACTGTTGTGCTGATATTTGATAATTTCTTATGATTTTGCACATGACCACTTGCACACCTCCCTTTCTGAATTTCTAGGCAAATCATTGTCCTCTTAGCTCACCAGTAATTTGGTAAGTTACATGCTCCCTCATTCTTCACCTATCTTCCTCAACCCACTTCCTATCACGTTGTCAGATCATTTCAAGTAGTTGTGCATCAACCGAGCTCATACAGACGGAAAACGGCCGCAAAATGTACGAGGTTGACACTGGCAATCCTGGTGGGACGCTGTAACAAAAGTAGAGCCAAGTGAAATTCCGTTTACTTTGTTACGCATTTGCCATCCAGAGTCATTTGTGGACGCGTCCACAGAAGACAAGTGGACTGGTTACCATGTAATGCATCAGCTCGTGGTGGAGACAGTACAAGGCAAAATTCTAGCAAAGAGCAGAATTGCCAGCAGGCATGTCTCCAACTAACACTGAGCATAATCAACATAAATAGCGTTGCGCTTAACATTACATCTTTGTGATGCCTATTCACGAAATTCATGGTAGAACCCGCATTCCTCGTTGTCTACAATTAGTCGAATATAAAGGAGGCATCCGCATAACGCACTTGTATGTGTAAGTGGGGAGGCAATGATGACATTGTCAACTTGATGTTGACGTGTGCCCACGCACAACGCAGCGTCAGCATCTGCGAAAATGGAGACTGTGGCTCATTGTGAGACATGCATCCCTCACATTATACCAGTTGCTGTAAGCTTCATTTTGCCAGATGGGTTTCGGTTGGACTCATTTTGGTCTACTTAGTTTAACTGCTTTGGAAAGGCGACGACTTGAAACACTGGAAAATTCTTACATTCTCAGTGGCAAAATGCACCTCATTGGATCCTTCTCGTTGTTCGAATGCGCCTTCCTCCACCACTTGCCTTTGCTTTGTTGAGAGTCGTGCAGCATGTTAGCTCTGGATAGCAGGAGAAATGGCGCGACTCAACCAGCAGTGGACCCAGATGTTGCTCAAGGGTGTTGTCTCAACCAGGGTTGCTTAAACCTACCTCGACTTTCACTTGCTAGGCGCATGTGGGCAAAGGAATTCGCAAGCGCAGTTACAAATGAAGGCGTGCATCTGCACGGAATGAAACACCAATAGTGCCGTCAACCTCGTGTCCTAGGCAGGTCCAAACAGGGGCCTGTTTTATTTGTCATGACATTATGATTGAGGGGCATAAGCATTATATTTCTCACCATAGCAGTGCCATTCGTTGACACCTGACTTTGCACAGCATTCCGTATCTGTGGGATTCTTGCAAGATCATGACAGAGTTCGTTGGTCAGGCATGTTTTAGGACAAGACGCAAGTTCGTTAATCTGTTCTGAGTTTGGAGGTTGAATGCACTGAGCTACAACTGCAAGATGAAGTGATTGTTTGATTGCTACTTCTTATGCCACGAAGTATTCACTTGGGCAAAATGCGTTTACCAAAGCTCATGTATGGATAGTTCGAGTGGCATTTTCGCAATGTGATTCGGTGATTGAACAGACCACAGTCGGGATTCAAAGAGTCCAATGTTCTTTTGAACGTCGCTCAATACCAATAAAAGTATTTCGCACAAATGCACAGAGCGAAGCACTCACATCACCTTCTGTCGGGATGGCACTCACTGCTCGATGCGCAATCGTGAGCCCTCCTGGAACGCACTGGGCGCCGATGATGCGTCTGCTGTTCATTCTTGCACACTAGCACTAGCAGTTTGGTTTACCGCACTATTTATGTAACAGGTAGTCGCCTCAACGGAAGTACCCGAGGTGGCCATATTGGTGCTGTGTGAGTAAAAGTGGCTACAGATCCAGAAGATGCAAGGCACGCTTAACGACAGAGAACAGGGGTCAAGTTCCTTGTGGTGTGGCTGAGTTGGCGTTAGGAATGTATCCAATCTCTAAACCCAGCACCTGTTCCTATCAAGGTCTTCAATGAGCTAATTATACCTAATGGCGCCACGTTAGTTTATGTGGTACCTGCTCACTTACTTTTTAAGTGCGATGGTCTTTACTGAAAAGTGGAGGCCAGTGCGTTGCGATTTCAAAGCGTGAAAAAATGTGATGTAGTTGGAGTTTTTACTCAAATGTGAAGGAAATTTGGTTCATTATAAGCTCAAAGAAGAAAACAAATGAGCGGCATGTCTTTACGCGTTTCCTCCGTCTTTTTATTTTGAGTATTTAAGCTTTTTGGGATATTTAAGCACTTCAAGTGCAAATAACGTGATTGCAGGCGGTGAACAACTGAGGAATGGATTGAGAAAGAGATCCGTTTCGTAGGTCATCAGAGACAGCTATTGCTAAAATGGAAAATTATAGAGTTCTTTGCACATAAAAGTGAGCATGGATGTTTGCGCCTAGGTACTGCTCTGCTGCGAGGTCGTTCCGTACCCTTAACCACTGACGAGGAATCACAAACACAGACTCTCCAGAGTTACTTCCCAATTTCTTTCATTGCTTTTTAACTAAGCACAAGCTACACATCTGCATTTCTGGCATGGATAGTAGTGAGGAGCCAATAAGCTGCGTCCTATTTCCACATTATACGACTTTGCCAAATGCTTTGCTAAAATTTCCACAAAAATGTTTCATAAGTATCTAAAATTCAGCAGAAGAACGTTTCAATAATTGTAAACGAACTTCGAGACCTGTGTAATAATAAATTAATGAGAAGAGAGGAAAGCAAATGCCTCATTTTTACCTACAGGCAATCTTGCGAATGGCTCCAAATTTAAAAAGATAAGGAGCAGTTAAATTCAATAGCGAATGCCGCTACTACCGAAGAGTTGCTAGGATCTGTCAACTCCACCGAATATCCTCCAACTGTAGTCCACTTGTCTGCCAGTTTTAATTTCCTATTTACAAAAATCCATCAGCTTTATCACAGGAAAATTGCACCGTCATGTCAGCATTCATTACGCTCTATCGGCACAACCCCACAACAACTGTTGACCTCATACTAACCTGATCCTCTCTTGACACCACAACTCATGACAACCGATCCTCGACGCCGAGCAGTGCAACTTGGTGCATGCGCAAAACATCCTTGTTTGTACCTTTTTTGTTATCGTCACATGTCAGCATAGACATCGTCGTTCTGAGCTTAGCGATGGAAACACATTTTGGACGGTGCGCATCAGTAGGCTATTCCTTCCCCTGAGCATTTCTCTTCTCGTTTGCTCTTTAGGTGAGTACACGCAGAATTATGCAGATGCTAGATTTGTGTAGCACTTTAAATCTGAATCTTCGCTTATTCAGATTTCCTAAATCACCCCAACCTTATTCACATTTTCCACTTGCAGTCTAAATTGAAGGAGAGCTCCCACCTACACCCATTTCAACAGTGCCGTGTTCTGAATAGTGAGGGATACATGAGGTTGAGAAATTTCCTGGATGCGACAGAGCTAAGCGGTCACTTTGAGAATACTCGTCTTCCAGCAGATTGTATCGCTGTTCACTATTGAGAACGACAATGGAAATATCACATCATTTTTCTAGGGAAGGTAAAATTACTTGATATTTTCGCTCATTCTTTCCAATTTTGCATAAAGGAGCTTTTGAAGTAAAGAAATTGGAGTACCCTCAATCCATCATCTGCCACACTCTCAAATCATTCCATATTACTTTACGTTGACCTCGTCGTTTCAAGCTGCGAGCGTCCTCAGCCGTTTGCGTGCAAACACGTTGTATGATGCATTAGCAGCATCCAGGCTAGGACTAATGACATGCCGGTCACAAGAAGAATATGAAGTCAATTTTGGCGATCTTGGCGAAACATGGCCATGCCACTACATTGAATAAATAAATGCTGCTTCATTTGTTGCTCATTTGCCCTCCAGCATTCAATTCCCACATACATTTTGCGTTGTATTAAAGCGAGCTGGAATGAGTAATCGGATCTTGAAGGTGGATTGCGAAGAAGATTTGTCTTGAGTCATTATCGCAGAAGGTTGCGACTTCATCGAAATGGGTAAGTCTGCAGAGAAGGATGAAACTAAGCATTGTGCAATGCATTATCTCGCTCCAGTGATGGAATAATGCGAAGTCAGTTGAGGTGCAGGACTGTCAGCAGGCGTCCATCCAAATAATTCAGAGCACACCCCACACAAAACGGTGTTCCATTCCGCATAGATCATACAAGGCGTCAATTCACCGAATTCATTCCAGGCATCGTATTCATGGCTAACTACAATTAGTTGAAGAGGAGACGCACAAACACCGCCATCCATGGCGTGCTTCACAGAGGACATGCGTTCTTGAAATGGCCAAATATGAGTTAGTTGAAATGACTAAGAGGAGGAGGATGAGGGGGTGTTTGTCCTAAGTACTTGTTGACACAGGTGTGAATGCAATTATGCTTTCGTCATCTTGATGTTGATATGAGCCCACGCAGAGGGGAGCAGCAGCGCCTGCGATGCTGAACTCTACCTTTTCTTTTAAGGCTTACGTCTTTGACGCCTTCTGCGCCGCCTTATGCTCGCCTTGGCCGCAACGATCTAGGGTTGAGGTATTAGTGTATTTAAGAAAGGTGGAATAACAGCATTGGTGGTTTTGACTGCTCCTTAAGTGCCACTTGGCAACCGAGGATTTGGACAGTGGACATTGGGATGGCCCCATATGTAGTCTAAATTCTCCTTTTAATACAAGCGTTTTTGCTTTATCTCAGCATAGCTCTCTACAAAACGCTCGTTGCTTTGATGCATGCAAAATGCGTAGAAGATTAGCAGGCAGACTAAGCGATGCTGACTACCGGACAGGAGGATTCGACGGCTTCAGGGATGGCAGAATGCGGGGTGCCTATTGGACACGCCGATCCCAATTTAACATCAAGAAGGCTGTAAATGGATCAAGGAAGTCCAACAGATCCTCGATGATAACTGCAGTCTCTCTCAGCAACATCCTTTGCTATCTGCAGTGACGGGACCATGTTCGAGCTAGCATAGAAGATTGAACCCTGACCGTAACCGAATGGGTCAGGACAACACAAATGGCAATGAATGATGTCAGAGCTGTACACAAATGGCAATGAATGATGTCAGAGCTGTGAGTGCCAAATGTCGATGCACGAGGAGCTCAAATGTGTGCCGTGTGTTTGTTCACAAAGGAATTGTAAAATGACAATAAAATCGAGCTTCATCATAAATAAACTAGCTATTATTAGACACCCTTAGAAGTTAAACAAAGGGCGCCCATTCTTAGTAACCAACGTGCATGCCTACCATATGTAATTGTATCAGTTACTTCAGCACATTTACCATGGCTCGATGAAATGCATTTACTATTTGCGCCTTTTCATATTTATGTGATTGAGTAGTCCAGAATATTCATTTGTTGGTACTCCATTTGCAAGTGCCAGTTTGTATAATGTGTTCCGTACTGTAGTAGTGAACTCGCACCACGTGTTGGTAGCAGTGCTGACTGAAAAGTAGGCAGTAGGCTCAAATGTGGGGAATTTCAGCCCTCTGTTGTGAGTTATATGCAGCCTTGTTGGTAGTAGGTCAGTAGAGACTAGATCATGCCCATTTCCCCCCCAATTGGCAGACAGCAACCTCTGACAATCAGCCGATTAGAGAAGGCTAAACTCGGCTACGGGGTAAGAGCGAGTGCCTTACCTCTTGTTGACGCTCACTTCCTTCCCCATCACAACCAGCATTTGCTGACCACAGCCTTCCCATGGAATGCGAAGTCCTTTCTAAGCACAACTCCAAATTGGAGCTTTGCCGTGCTCACCACATGCCTGCGCAAATGTCACTATTCTGGGCTGCGCGGTTCGCATCGGCAACTTGATGCCTCTTCTACACCTGCACTTCCTCAAGTGGAGAGCGGTACCATCAGCTGACACGTCTCCAACCGATTCAGAGCATACTTTGCACAAAATAATGCGGTGTCTCACATTACATCTATGAGATATTTATTCCCTAGTATCGTGGCGAGCATCGCATTCCTGGTTGCCCACAATTAGTAGAACAGACGGCACGCAATCAGCGTCGTCCAAGATGTGCTTTGCAGCGAAATTCAGTAAGGATGACTGAATGGAATCTACCTGCATTGGCACCTGTGGCCATTGGNAATCAATTAAGAGCATACTTTACACAACGTCGTCCAAGATGTGCTTTGCAGTGAAATCCCGCAAGGATGAATGAATGAAATCTACCTGCATTGGCACCTGTGGCCATTGGTGTGGAACACTGTCTTCGCTGTCATTGACGTGTGAGTTTCACTATCATTGGCTGGCTATTATTAGACCTTTTGGAAGCTAAATTTGGAACGGTAAACATTAGTAAACAATGGGCACACCTGCTGTATGCAGCCGTACCAGCTGTCAGTGCACTCAGTCATGGCTCTATTCAAGGTGTGTGTGCTTCGCTACATCAACCACCGTCAGTCAGTAGAGTGGAGAATACCGAATTCAGCTACACGGTAGAGGAGAACGTTGCACGCTGATACTGCATCAGATTGCTGCTCATTTCCCTCTCCTAAATGAGGGCAAGTAAGGGAGCCAAAACCGTTGCCCTCCAAGTTGCCAGATTCTGAGCGTCCTCCTCTGATTTATGCTAAGTTGTGTTAAGTTCACTTTAGCTAGGCTGACTTATTTTATTCTATCTGGGGCAGGCAAATTAAAAGCTCTGATTAATTTGCTGAAAGGGAAACAATGCGCCAGCGCTTCAACGTGCACTCCTTGCGACCTCTAGTCATGTGGAGCACAAGAATACTGCACGGATTTGCCAGATCACCACAAATAGTCTCAGCGTCCTTCACTAAGCCAGGGAAGGCGGCATCTTCGCGAATAACTCGACAAGTGTGACTAGTATGCAATGCGTGCACCTTTACCACTTCCAAGGTATTGCGAATGTCAGTGGTCGAACGGAAGCATGCAGAGCCTCGTTGCAGACTGCAGCCTCCCCATAGCCATTCTTAATGTGCTGCAGCGACGAGGCGATTTTTAACTGGATTGTATTAAGCATGCCTTCATAATCAGTAGAAGTTTAAACATTAAAAACTGAAAGGTAACTTTTGCAAGTTGTTGGGCACCAAGTTATAATTTGAAGAGAATGTAGCAATGGCAACGACGAGCAACGCAAATGCAGTGGTGGTGTTCACTTCGCGCTCCACTCTCTCTGCCAAAATCCATTCGGAGTAAAAGCAAAGGTGTTTATCTATGCTGAAACCTTGAGGGAAATAGAGAAGGGTTTGCACTGCTAGAAATGTCTAGGCATCGAAATTGACCTAAATTTGCTATTCTTTTCAAATGCGCTGCGTTGTACTTTGCACCACCCTCCGATATGCACGATGTTCTCCACCGCCCAAATAACCTTTCTGACTCTGACCCTGCAAGGAGAAGTTGAATTGTATAACCACTATTCTCCCATGGTAACTTTGAGCGTTACGTTGCACCAGGGAGGTGCAGATCAAACTATTTAAATGTTATGCGGTAGAAAGACTGACGGAGCTTAATAAAAGTAGGAGAGCTTAGAACCGTCCCATGATGTGCATTCTGCCCTCATTTGATCTNGGAGGTGCAGATCAAACTATTTAAATGTTATGCGGTAGAAAGACTGACGGAGCTTAATAAAAGTAGGAGAGCTTAGAACCGTCCCATGATGTGCATTCTGCCCTCATTTGATCTACGCGATGAAAGCTGTGCAACACATCAACACGGAAACTGTGACTAGTGATGCTGATTGGCAGAGCGTGAAGACCAAGCAGGAAGAGAGCATAGAAGTACAAATATATTTGCAGTACGGGAAGGCATCATGCATATGGGGATTGGAATGTGGTGAAGCAGTCGAAGCCTCGACAGTTAACTTGCGCCATGTGCGTGGGGTGGAGGGCGGTTCACCTAGGATGAACTATCGCAGTCTGCGTGCGTCCACACCTCGTCCTGCATCAATTTGAGAAGGTCGGCCTCAACACACACCGGAGTACAATTTCCAACTGCTGTTGTCGCCTGCTCTGAAGTCCAGCTGTCCATTGTTTGCTTGCGCTTAGTTCCACCCACCAGCCTGCAGAAGGTAATGCAAACAATGCACACTAATGCGTGAAGCGTCCATTAGATCCTGCTATTATAACTGAGCACACTCCACCTTTGGGGACGTGGGCGAATTTCTGAACCTGTTTCGTTCCGCAACTATGCTTGACAACCTAACTCTGCGCAAATTGTGATATGACTGTGCTAATATGGATGGATATGCAAAGTGGAGTGCAAATGTAGCACTAATGTGGCGGAAATGGAACTCCTCACGCAAGAGATACTATGGGATTCCATGAGGGTGAATGGAACCTACCTCTATCAGCACTTGTGGCTACCGGTACGGCGCACTGTATTCGTTGTCGTTATATAGAGGCGTGGGCTCCAGTACCATTGGGTGGCTATTATTAGACCCACCAGAAATTAAACTAGGAACGGAAACAATTAGTAACAAACTCTACACCTACTATGTGGAAGTGAGATTTATTAACAACTCTACTACCAACGTCAGCTCACTGACTCATGTCTCTGTTACTTTGTTGATATTTCGTCCACCTATTGATCCTCAAATTCTGCATTCCACAGCAGGAGAGCTTAAAATTTGTTGTGAAGTGGTTGAGTAGTGTGTGCGCTGTTTTCGCAGTGGTGTGCGCGAGTAGTGGGAACAATTCACAAATCTCTCCTCATGGGATTGTTTGGCTAGGTGTGTTCTTAGATGCATTTGGATTTCTCGAGATGAATACCTGAACCCATACAACGCACTGGTAGCAGTGGTGACTGGCAGGGAGTCGAATGCTGCAACATGTATGCTACCTCATTGTGGAAGGTTCGGTATAGATCGAAGAGGGCGACGATGCTAGGGTAAATCTGTGCGCAGTCGATTGGAGCATTACCAATCCGCAATTATCCATGACACTCTTGTTGACATTGGAGTGATACCAATGCACCACTGCATGCGTCGCAATTGTATGCTGTGTGAAATCGTCACCTATGAAGCTCTCAGCTTGGAGGCCAAATGTAGCTCCTTTACCCGAAATCTTCGACACTGTTTCAATGTACAACACAAGCGCGTGAAGTGTGGAAAGTAGGAGTGGGAGGTGAAGCTGCTGCCTGTGTTAAAGCAATGCTTCTAGATGACGCGGATGGACATCTCAGCACCCAGTGTTATGAAGTTCAGTAACACTTCGCACTTGTGATGGCACTGAGTGGCAGTGGAACCTCCCATGGCTTCCAGTCCACACTTGCTAGCCACATTAAATGCAACCTAGATCGACCCTGCGGATTCCGACTGAAGGATGCAAGCCTTCAAGTAAACAGGTCACTGGTTTTACCAGTGCTGGCACTGCACCATGCGTGCGTTCATGTCAACATCTAGATGACTGTAACACAAGTGACTTTTGCCTCAAACGAATGCCCATGTCGCGCACACGCACCCTGACGTCGCATCAAGCCATTTTATATAAGCCAGCTTTCAAACTTTCGAGAAGTGCTATTCCTTCTGTAAAGCACAGCATCAGTAGCCTTGATTACGTGCGTCTGAGTCGCAGTCTAGTCTTCGGTCTCGGCCTCAACAGAGCGTGAGTGGCGCACTCCATCGGTTTACCTGCCATTATGGAGTGCTAGCAGTTTGATCTGCAGTTTCGAGAGGCCACAAGCGCACATAAAGTGCAAATAACGTGATTGCAGATGGTGAGCANTCTGCAGTTTCGAGAGGCCACAAGCGCACATAAAGTGCAAATAACGTGATTGCAGATGGTGAGCAACTGAGGAAGGGATTGAGAAACAGATACGTTTTGTGGGTCACCAGAGACAGTCATTGCTAAAAGGGAGAATTATGGAGTGCTCTGCACATGAAAATGTGCAGTTGCACGTGATTTCGACTCGGCAGTGATTACGAGGGTTGGGTGCAGATGGGAAAGCCGAAGGAACCTCATGCGTCGGGGTTCTCTGCACATAAAAGTGAGCATGGATGTTTACGCCTAGGCACTGCTCTGCTGCGAGGTCGGTCCGTCCTCTCAACCACTGACGGAGAAGCACAAGCACAGAATTTCCCGAGCTACTTCCCAATTTCCTTCATTGCTTCCCAAATTAACACGTCACACACGTGGATTTCTGGCGTGAGTAGTAGTGAGGAGTCAATAAGCTGTGTCTCATCCCCACATCATACGACTTTGCCAAGTGCTGTGCTCAAGTTTTCACAAAAAGTGCTACATAAGCATGCACAAACTCAGCAGAAGAGCGTGTGCTTGAAAGAGAACTGACAAAGCAGAATCAAGGAGTCAGTTGACAAGCAGCACTGCTTAAGCTGTCATCGAGACACGCTACTGCTGACACAGACATCACCCCAACCCAAGACGTGAGTGCGCATATTGCTGGCTAAATCAGTTCATTATAAACACCTCTTGATGGATTTAGTGTATTTTAGAACAACTTCCGTCTTATTAAATAAATGAAAAGGGGAGGAAAGCGAATGCCTCATTTGCACCTGCAGGCAATCTTGCGAATATCTGCAAATTTAAGAGATAGCGAGCAGTTAACTCCAATAGCGAATGCCGCTACTGCTGAAGAGTTGTCGGGATCTGCCAACTCCACCGAATGTCCTCCAACTCTACTCCACTTTTCTGCCTCTTTTCATTTCCTGTTAAAAACTCCATCAGCTTTGCCACAGGCGAATTGCACAGTCATGTCAGCATTCATTACGCTCTATCGGCACAACCCCACAACAACTGCCGACCTCATGCTAACCTGATCCTGCCTTGACACCACAACTCATGACAACCGATCGTGGGCGCCGAACAGCACAACTTGGTGAGATGTCAAGTACTGTATGCACAACGAATGCCAGTTTGCACCTTTTCTGATCGCCACATGCCAGCATAGACATCGTCGTTCTGAGCTCAACGATGGAAACACATTTTCGATGGTGTGCATCAGTAGGCTATTCCTTCCCTGAGCAATTCTCTTCCCTATTACTCTTTGAAGTTAGTTGAAATGACTAAGAGGAGGAGGATGTGGGGGTGTTTGTACTACGTACTTGTTGACGTAAGTGTGAATGCAATTATGCTTTCGTCATCTTGATGTTGATATAAGCAATGAGTGATTTTCATGCCTGTGAGTGCCAAATAGCAATGTACGGCAAATTTAAATTTTGCTTTTTGAAGGAATCGCAGGAGGCATACACAAAGCGACTTGGGCATGAATTCATTTGCAGTGCTTTTAAGGTGGCTGTGTAAATGCCGGTCCTAGGGTTGGATAATTAATAGGGTGAGTGTAAGTTCGTGTTCGATTTCGTATCTGCAGATTCGACGTTCTGTTTTGCATGCGCAGATATATTATTTTCTCTGTGCTTTACATGATCTTGCCGAAGCAAGACGCTAGCAAACCATTGCATGTAGCGAACGTGTTGATCGCGGGTGAATATGAATAGGCTGAAATGCGCTGAACTGAACAAGAACTTCTCCCTTGTGGCGCATTCGAAAAGCACGTTGTTGGGATCGTCACTCTGCTGCATTTGTGGGTGCACCAGGGAAGAGCAGATCTTGGATGTTGCATATTTCATGAAACCCTACACTAGGGAAGGCAGCAACAGCAAAATTGAAATGTCATGCCACTTCGTTGCGCCGTTTGAAATTCCACAACTAGTTGTGATATTTGAGCTTGTGTTAAGGCGTCTCAACAAATTATTCAGTAAGAGCAGCTTTAAATTCGCGGTGCTTGAAGCAGAAATAAAGAATTAAAATATTTTCCAAAGCGTATACTAGTCAACATAAAAATGGTTGGAAGGAATCTACTGGGATATTCAGTCGGTTGTGTCCGGCGGAGAAAATGCACCTCCACCATAAATGATAGGTAATCCACAGCACATCTGTTAAGCCACCATTGTCTCTTTACTAACGTTTGCAATGGCAGCATCGCGTTAAACGAATTTCGGATGCAATGTCACTAAGTATTCGTTTCAACCGATTAGCTGCTGATTGTGTCAGAAATGCATGTGTGTGGCATTGCCATCAGCCGGAAACTCGATCTACCGTTCTTGCTAGCATTGGCCGTTTCAATGATTTAAAACCAAGCCATTGTGAAAGCACGCTTACTGAAGAAATGGATACGAAAACACTTATGTGCCATCCAAATGTGCAAACGTCCCCATAACATGCACCGCAACGGAGTGCAGGTGATGAATACAACTGGAAGAGTTGACGGGTGTTTCGTCAGGTGGGCAAGTAAGCCAGTAGCGAGTGAAGAAATGAGGCTGGTTGCGGGAAACACAGAAGAGAGTTTGGGAGCTCAACTGTCTGAGTCGTGACGTGGTGAGACCGGATGTGTGCATGGTTCGCAAATCAACTGGCTGCGGTGGGTTGAGGTTCAAGCCAGCTTTTGTGCAAAATTGGCGGTCCGTGCACTACTAAGTACACAATCCAATCCAAATTGAACAACTAACCATACTGCAGACAATGCCCGTTGAATTGTACAAGGAGGGAGTTTTTTCATTGAGAAGAAGAGACTGTTGTAAATTGTTGCGGACCATGCTACAACGCATTGTTAAATTGCGCGTTGGCTATCACTGGAAATCCCCCATCAACAAAGAAAGTAATCCTTCTGAATATGTGTGACTTCCATGAGCACATTCTTCAATAATTGCAAATCGTCACATCGATCACTGTTGTTATGTTGGAAGTGGGTGGAATGGAAGCATGGCTGATCCAACCAAACAGCGGCTTTGAATGCCTTCTGAGGAAGGAGATTCTATGCAAAATCGTTTATGTTACACATTCATCAGGCGTAATTTTTGACTTCCCAACATGAGCGAATGCACCCACAAATGTACTTGAGTGGAAAAATTCCCTCAGCTTGTAAATTGGAGCTGTTCATTTAGATCTTAGATACGTAAATAAAATTGTGGCCCAGATTTGCCAAATTCTTCAAGCAAAGCAGTAAAACGTACTTGTTGGTTGGTCAAAATCGTCGAATAAGACGAGCTGTTGTGGCATCTTAATGCACTTAAGCCGACAAGTATGAATGGACGGAATGCAATTGCACTCCCTTCCCGCAGCCGCTGCTGCCTTTTCAGATGTGGAGCGACTTGCTACGCGACTTCACAAGTGTGGGACATCTGAAGTTCATTGAACTCGCCGAATCAAGGTGATGGTGAAGCATTGTGCATTGCGGTCGTGTCGACGGCGAAAGAGAGGTTGTGGTTGGTAGTCGTTGCAATAAGTAAGCATTCAACTCATGGTGTGCATTGCATCATCACGTTGACTAAATAATCATCTCTGTTGTATCTACGAACGATGAAGTTAAGGATGGATTCTGACGACAATATATTTTATGAAGCTCTGCATCTGAGAAGCAAAAATGAGTCGCGAATGCGTTTCGCCTATTATTTTCACACCAACAAATTTCACGACTAATTGTACTACTTTCGCCTGCGTTATGCCGTTGCAGGAGGCAGGTTAGCAGAAATCGCCTTAAATTTAAAATGCACACAGTGGAATTGTGGTACTGCAATATCCCAAACGCTTAAATGAGTCAAAATACAGAAGATGGAGGAAACGTGTCCAGATATACAGCTCATGTGTTTTCTTGTTTGAGCTTATAATGAACTGGTTTTCTTTGCCTTTGGGTAACACCTCCAACTCCATCACAAATATTTACGCTTTGATACTCAACGCATTGGCCTCTGCTTTCCGGTAAATACCATCGTACTTGGAGCGTAAGCAAGTGAGCAGGAACCACATAACCTAACGTGGCACCATTAGGTATAATTAGCTCATTGAAGACCCTGATGGGAACAGATTCTGGGCTTAGAGATTAAATACATTCCAAACGCCAACTCAGCCACACCACAAGAAATTGACTCCTGCTCCCTGTCGTTAAGCGTGCCTTGAAATTCTGGGTCTGTATCCACTTTACTCACACAGCACCAATATGGCCACTTCGGGTACTTCTGTTGATGACAACGCCTGTTACACAAATAGTGCGGTAAAACAAAATGCTAGTGCTAGTGTGCAAGAATGAACAGCAGACGCATCGACGGTGCCCAGTGCGTTCCAGGACGACTCATGATTGAGCATTGTGTAGTGAGTGCCATCCCGACAGAAGGTGAGGTGGGTGCTTCGTTCTGTGCATGTGTGCAAAACACTTTTATTGGTATCAAGCGACGTGCAAAAGGACATTGGCCTCTTTGAATCTCTACTGTGGTCTGTTCAATCACCGAATCACATTGCGAAAATGCCACTCAAACTATCCATACATGGGCTTAGGTAAACCCATCTTGCCAAAAAGAATACTTCGAGGCATAAGAAGTAGTAATCAAACAACCACTTCATCTTGCAGTTGTAACTCAATGCATTCTGCCTCCAAGATCCAAACGGAATAATGAACTTGCATCTTATCCTAAAATATGCCTGGCTAACGAACTCTGTCATCATCTTGATAGAATCCCACAGATACGGTATTCTGTGCAAAGTCAGATGTCAACGAATGGCACTGCTATGGTGAGAAATATAATGCTTATGCCCCTCAATCATAATGCCATGAAAAATGAAACAGGTCCATGTTTGGACCTGCCTGGGACACGAGGTTACCGGCACCATTGGTGTTTCATTTCGTGCAGATGCACGCCTTCATTTGTAACTGCGCTTGCGAATTCCTTTGCCCACGTGCGCCTAGCAACTGAAAGTCGAGGTAGGTTTGGGCAACTCTGGTTGAGACACCACTCTTAAGCTACATCTGGGTCCACTGTTGGTTGAGTCATGCCATTCCTCCTGCCATCCAGAGCCTACATGCTGCACAGTTCTCAACAAAGCAAAAGCAATTAGTGGAGGAAGGCACATTCGAAGAACGAGATGGATCCAATGAGGTGCATTTTGTCACTGAGAATGTAAGAATTTTCCAGTAGTTTAAGTCGTCGCCTTCCCAAAGCAGTTAAACTAAATAGACCAAAATTAGTCCAACCGAAATCCATCTAGCAAAATGAAGCTTGCTGCAACTGGTATAGGGTGAGGGATGCATGACTTGCGATGAGCCACAGTCTCCACTTTCGCAGATGCTGACGTTCCGCTGTGCGTGGGCACACGTCAACATCAAGTTGACAAAGTCATCACTGCTTCCTCACTTAGACATACAAGTGCATTATGCAGATGCCTCCTCCTTCTCCGTTTGGATATTGCGACAAATGCAACTTACGCACTTTTGAGAACACCATGCATGACCTCGTTTGGCGCCTCATATTCGACTAAATGTAGACAATGAGGAATGCGGTTTCTACCATGAATTTCGTGAATAGGCATCACAAAGATGTAATGTTAAACGCTACGCTATTCATGTTGAGTATGCTCTGTGTTAGTTGGAGACATGCCTGCTGGCACTTCTGCTCTTTGCTAGAATTCGCCTTGTACTGTCACCACCGCGAGCTGATGCATTGCATGGTAACCAGTCCACTTGTCTTCTGTGGACGCGTCCACAAATGACTCAGGATGGCAAATGGGTAACAAAGTAAACACGATTTTACTTGGCTCTACTTTTGGTACAGCGTCCCCACCAGGATTGCCAGTGTCAAACCCGTACATTTTGCGGCCGTTTTCCATCTGTATGAGCTTGGTTGATGCACAACTACTCGAAATGATCTGACAACGTGATAGGAAGTGAGTTGAGGAAGATAGGTGAAGAATGAGGGAGCATGTAACTTACCAAACTACTGGTGAGCTAAGAGGACAATGATTTGCCCAGAAATTTAGAAAGGGAGGTGTGCAAGTGGTCGTGTGCAAAATCATAAGAAGTTATCAAATATCAGCACAGCAGTAAAATGCTTATCACCAAAATGCCCTCATGGATTCGCGTCTCCCACTTGGAAGCCTAATTCGTGGAAGAGAGAAGAGGATATCGTTATACTATACTTGGAATGCTTAAATACACGGCCACGAAATACGAATCGTCAGTGCAAATGGTAGATGATGCTAGACTAACCGCTTCCATCTCTCTCTCCTACCCAGATCCTGCTGTCTCTTTCGTCTGCGATACAATTGTATTA
>LWMK02000274.1:57458-97457 GCA_001693075.2 Taenia saginata | reverse complement strand
CGACATGGAAATCATAAGATTAGATTTGCTGGCCGATAGATGCCACCTTTGACGCATTTTAATCTGCGCTTACAAAAGAGTCTGACCTTTGAAGAAGGAGCATATGTTTTCACAGCAAATCTAGCATATTTCAATTCTACCTATGTTTTGAAGTGTAAAAGCTATAAAAATGTGCTAAAGCGAAGGTACCTAACAGCGATTCGCTCTCTAATAAGAGAGCAATTACCGAGATCACATCAGCGACTCATGAAATTGTGGACGCGCAATGCGTGGCATACAGATATGATTAAGCGGATCAGATTTACGGCACCAGGACAATACTGCAATGGCATCTGACACGCCATCTTGTCAGATCCGCTATGGAGTAATAAGTCATGCTTAGTTGCATGGGGAACAAATGCGTGTTTCTAAGGTCAGGGGATGCAGCAGATAAACTATAACGCAGCTGCAGGATTGTTTAAATTGGCGTGAAAGCCAACCAGCATAGACCTGGCTTTAAGAAATGCGCATTTGAATGGTTCCAAGAATGAGCTTAGCAAAGGCCTAAAAGGTAAATTTCTAGGCCTACGAAAGCGTTCTGTAGAGTAGCCATTTTGTGTTTAAGACAAAGCAGTATTTTTGGGCAAAACCAGGTCAGCATCCAAAGCCTTTAATGCATTGTTACTTTACTTAAATAGCCTTTAACTTGGCCTCCCTAATAGTCTCAATTTAGCTTTATTATGCGCCGAGGAACGTGCTGCACAAGGAACTGATGACAAACTTTGATCACGGCGTAGTGCAAGATTGGCGTATCATGATGTCACAATCAGTCTTTTACCAAAACACCAGATCACTTCAAAACCTGCCCCGTGTGCCCGCTTACATGCACGGTTTGACACGCGCATGCATTTGCAGCGTCAACGATGGCACATAAACGGAACAACTCATCTCTGCGAGTTCAACGAATGAGGAATGAAGACCTCTTGTTGTTACACTAAAGTAGTGCAGCCAACAGCATAATTTTGCCACTGGTCGCATTAAAATTCATTCTTAATCCATATTTTGTTAATATTTGTTGATTAGAATGTTATGACTGCTACCACAATGAGTTTAAAACAACTTCATAGTTATTTTGAAGGCCTAAAATGCAAGCAACTTATAGTTCACCCCTTTTGTGTCTTGTCAGAACGAGGAATTAAGGAGCAGATACATAATGATACATATGCATGATGAGGAAATTAACTTTTTGTCTCGTAACTTGTTCTTTTTAAGGTGAGATGATCCCACTAACGCAACAGTGGTAATATCTTATTCTCTCACTAGCATAAACGGTGGGGTGACAGCATTTAGCAATGAGCGCATGATAGTGAACACTATTCTAATCAAGCCAAATCATCATTGGAAAGGGATGACACGTTCTCCTTCTAAAGGTGTCACGGAAATCCGACTTGTCTCGTCGGATTTGTAGGAACTCACTTCATCGCATGTGCGATGGAACATTGCTAAGTGAGTGTTAATCAGTTTGCTGAAGTCGACTTGGATTTCAGAAGAGACGGAAAGATTTCTCTTTTGCTTCAGCCATTATCAACAATTCTGCTGGTGATGCCTATAAGCGCTTAGATTACAAAGATGACTTAGCAAAATGGATAGCTTTAGCTAAATCAAAGCATGCAATGTAGCTTAGAAGTACCCATCCAGCGTAAGCAGCATCATTTTTAGGCACAATTTTTTGCAATGCATGGATAATAGGATCAGTGAAACAGTTACCATTAGATAGAGACAATCAACAGTCAACATTTGGATGAGCAGTGGGCTCGAATGACAGCGGGAATGAGGAGACAAACTCGAAAAACATGACAAAAAGGCAAATGGAGTTACCTGAGTCCAGCAACAGACAAATGAAGCTGGTGTTTCCGCACAGCTTGACTACATCTCGGGTCCACAAGTGTGCAACCTGTGATCCAAATGAAGTTTGAAATCAAGTTAAAGGCTGGCGCAAGCATTTGTTAAAGCTGTAAATGGAAGTCACGCAACAAAATAAGTTCCTTTGATTGTCAAAATTATTCTTTGGAATGAATGGAGGAAGCAACTGTCGAACGCTCGGCATCTAATCTCCACAATTATTAAGGCCATCATCAGCAGTGACTGTGCCACTATGAGGCAGCAAATGATCCAATGGTTTATGTTTACCATCTCTACTCTCATGCTTCTTGTAAGGAATGGCCGTAGAAGGCTGAGTAATTGGCGGTAAGAGCGTGAGAGAGAAAGGAAATCACAGAATAAATTACAGTTGAATTGGTGGTTGTCCTGTCGATGCCATCTATTCTGGTTGCTGTTAAAGATGTCACTTGTCCAGATTTTACTTCGATGCACCATACTGTGAGCTAAATATAAGTTTAATACTTTACGTCTACAAGGTTTTGCTAATGTGTTTGCTGCAGTACATTACACGTTTGATCCTGCCTCTAGTCACCAAAAATCAAGATTGCTAGGCGAACCTCATATCCTTTGCAAACAGCGTGTGAGGTACGAATCCAAAACGGGTAGTCACAATCATCCACTTGCAACACATTGCGCCCTCTTCTAGCAAAACAATGACGGGCATAAATAATGCGTGGGGCTATCAAAATAATCAAAGATATGTCTGTTAAACATAGACTTTGGCAACTTGCTCATGCTTTATTGTCTTTCCACCTTGCTGGCGAAACTGTAATAAGGCATCGGTCCTAGCATTCCGAAATGTCCAGCATTTCAAGTCCTTAACACCTAATGTCGTTCCCTTAATGGACGAAAATAAATTTAAAAACAACTTATTACTTTAGGAGCATAGCAAACAAAATGGTGCGTCGTGCCTTTGAACCTCATGCCTATAGTGCTCAAGGAATGCTCCTCTGCGTTTTAATTACATGGGGTTAAAGAGTGATCAGCGGATCGTACCCAATTACTCATTAATGTCAGGAATTCCATAGCAGATTTTACGAAATATGGCTTTAGGCTTTTGGTTTACTTGGAACGACGGACCTTGGATTTGTTTTTTTATGCTTCGTTGATTAATAAAACGGCTTCTTGATACCTGCTGTGGAAATTATGAGGTATTGGTTCGAGCATGCTAAAATGGTCTTTCAAAGTACTCGCTACTCTAAGCTGCCCTTTTGGCAAGTAGCTTCAAATTTTTTGCAAAAAATATTGGGTTTTTTTGAAGGCTAATTCAGAGGAACTAATGACGAAGTAGCAGGGTAATTGTAATGAGCATATGCGTGAGTTTACATCTCTTAGCCTATGATTAAGTCCAGTGTGTGCTCTGGTCTTTGAAAATATATTTAGCGGCTCATGCAGAGTCCTCTTTAATCTTTGCCTTAATGTACCGCACTGCAGAAGCGAGAAAAAAGAGTTCAGGAATGCGTCTTCATTGTGCAGAATGCGGAACAAAACTCGCTGTTTGAGGTCTTACAACAACAATTCCGTAGGTATTGCTTCGTCCAAGTTAATTTATAGTGAAAGTGGCACTAATGAACGCAGTTAAATGCCTACCTTAGTCTGTTAATCTTGTGTTACTCGTCTTCAACTCTACTTGAGAGAGCTACGAATATTGACCGGCTGTAAGTTAGATTATTCTGATCTCCGACTTGCGCTTTTATTCACTTTGAACTGGGTCTCTTTTGGCGTGGGTAAATTTTTAGACTAGTCAAAAGTGCAACATATAATTGCTTCAATCGTTGCCTAAATAAGAACCGTCCCTTTTCAGGGCAAAATTGCACGATGCTAAGATCACCAAACTCTGTGAATAGGTATGCCGCACAAAGTGCAAATACCTCAGCTTTGTTGACATAGCAAGTATTTGCATGGCGTTCTCTGAGTAGAAATTGTTTCTTCTCTCAAAATGCCGACGTTCTTACATGAGCAAATTGGAAGGGATTGACAAACATACTTGTACAGCTCTAACGTTGCACCCACAGACGCTGCTTGTTATTAGGATTAGCGAATGCATTAGACAACATTTTAGGCAGATGAAATTCGATCTTTGAATTCCATTAATTCCAGTCCCCGTGAGTAGTTTAAAAAGGGTCAATTGCCTTATAATTAGGTCCACGATAGATTTTGCATAACTGTCCCCTATGAAGGTGACGCATTTGATGCTTATGGAGTTATCCATGAAAGTAGTGAATTTCACTCCCACGACAACAGTAGCTGTTTGCATATTTCGCTACTCAAATTGTAATTTGGAGTTTCGACGCACTTTTGGCTTTGATTACCGTCAAATATTATGCAGCGAATATGCAAGACTATAGAGAAGAGAAATGGGTTCACCAGCTTATTTTGGCTGCGTTCTCAATATCGCTAGGCTCTTATTGCTTCTGCAACAGAGTCTTGGTGTCAAGACTAAGTTACAGCTTACAGCTGGTTCGTTTATCATGGGTGCATGAAATAGGAAATTGTAATTTAATCTCACTATGCCCCAAATTCTGTACGTACAAATCTGTTTAAAACTATTTTCCTGTTATAAATAGTGGATGGCATTTAACTCATTCCATTCATTGTATTCCATGCATTAGTACCCTTGTGCACAAATAATTGAGCAATCGTATTTGTTAAAAAATCACCTTGAAAGCTGAATAGGCAAAAATAGAAAGTCTTTTAGCGGACAGTAGGACGCTCAAAAGGATACTTACATGGATCTTGATAGCTTAAGACTTTGACAGGCTTCCTATTGGTGGAAGTGCAGTCTTAAGTGTCCTACGCTCAGGAACGCTTCCTTGGTGTTTCATGCAGAATTTCATGCAAACGCAGTAATTTGCTAGGGACTTAACGTATATACCGCCTGTGAGCTAAAAAGCAAACAAAGAAACGAAGGCCACCCATTTTTGCCAAACCACTCAAAATTCTCCTTTGCATTTGGATGTTATAGGACTTACTTTCTTTTTAATTATTTTTACTGACAACATCGTTTCGTTGCTTATTAAAACAAGAGGCGCGGAAAGGAAAGAATATTTGTTTTAATGCACTGGGTGTGATATTGCCAGAGCTTGCGTTTTAGGGAAACAATAACGGAACCACTGTAAATTCGCATCCTGTGCTTCTAGTGTACTGAAATCAATTCACGCAAGAGTTAAAAATATTGGCGCCTGCATTGTTACTGGCTTGGGAGATTTTCGTTGTGGGAATGCTTTCTTTGGGGCCAAAATGTGTTATTGGGTTTCATAATGACAACAACATAAGGAAACAACTACTACTGTGAGTGGATCATCCTCAGTAATACTAATATACATGGTTAAAGATATCTTAAAAGTCATATATATAGCGCTGAGTTTTGCTAAGGCCCATGTCATTATATTTCTACTCAGCTGTGTGACTCCACTCAATGTTAGTAGCCTCTGAGCTCAAAAAGAATCAGCACCTGTTTTCAATGGCAATGTTGAAGTGATGGTGGTCACGTAAGCTTCTCCATCTTGCATATTTGTAATCGTAGAGCCCTTCCTAGTCTTTATTTACCACCTACTCTAAGATTTCTGATTAGCGGTTGGTATAAAACCATCAGATCAGTTGGGATAGGATGTAGTGAGGTGGAGTTGAGTGCGCGCAGTAGGCAAGATCAAATGGATTTTAATGCCTTTGTGAATGTGCAGCACATGCATAATGTTATTCGTGCTAAGCCTTTCCTGCTTGGCAACGAAAAGTTTTTTCCAGTGGTTTCTCTGGCAGAATGGTCCGCTAATTGACATGAGATAATGCTTGCCTCTGAAACTGTAAGCGCTTCGAGTTCCTCTTCATCACCACTGTCTTCTTCCACCAACTTTTACACCTCATCCTTTCTTAGGGACTTACATGGAACCTTTGGTTTTTACACAGTACACGCGAACTTGGTCGCACTCTGTTTGCTTTATCTTTCAGTGTTGAAGCCTTTTCAGTCAGCTGCACACAAGTGGTGCTACAACCTTGTCATTCCGTGCTCTCTCAACAGATCATAACAACCTAATTTTACTTCAGAAGTAGCGTCAATATCTGTTACTTATTTTAGAGAATTCATGAAAATAACCGTCGTATCTGCGCGCTGAGTGAGAAATAATACAAGAATCCTGAGCCGCAGCCGAAGGGGAGGCATTATTGCATCCTTGAGCGTTTAGTAGCATCCATTTCGACTCTACTAGAAGGTAACTACAAGTCAACTATGAAGCACGGTCGGTCGCATTTAACCAGATTTAGTCATGGACGATAAGCCCTACCACGTTTTCTATGATAAAAGACCGTGTTTACCTGATGCTATCCACTTCATGAGATTAGTTGCCAAGCCAGTAAATTCCAGCACAAGTGCCTTCGACAACAATAGATACCACACACTTTAAGCGGACTATTGTTCATAGATGGACTTATGGTATTTTGCAGGCAGCCATTTCAAAAGCTACTAGCAGAAGGGCAACACGTCAGCGTTGGCTGGAACCATGGTGATTTTCACCAGTCTTACCATGCTTAACGTGGCAGCATTAGTAATAAGCGTATGTAAACAGGCTGAGGAGTTGGTGGGAAGAAAAGAAGAAAGACGAGCTGTCAAAATGTCCTATTTCGGTTCGGCTGTATGAGTAGCACTTCTGATGCTAAGCTTCCCTGCTCAAATCTGGTAGGATGCCGTGTTAGCTCCGGAACAAGCTTAGCTTTCACACCCTCATATGCGCTCAACTGTCCTTCCTACACAAATGCCATCGATATCGCTACTTTAATGGATTGACACCTAGTTGATTTTGCTGTATTAACAATGCTAATTAAACTCACCAACCTAATGACTGGAAGATTAGGGTACAGTAAGTGAGGGGCTTAATGACGATTCTTCAGGCTAGTCAGTGGCTATCTCACTGCCCCTTTAACTCATATCTTCATTTCCTCTGCTTTTTCAGGAAGGTTAAACAAGCCAAATTAAAGCCGTCTGAATTCCGAGTGGGTGGTCAGGCCAAGTCGACAACCATGCCCCCAAGTTTGCGTGTTCATTCAAAGGAGGCATTAGGCAAGTAATCTTGACCTTCGTAGGGTTTAGGACGTAAAGAAGGCTTGACTTGATCCACTTTTCGCAAATGTGAGCATATTTAGGCCACTGAAAAGCGCATTGCCTTTCTCTACTTGTCGACTTAACCCGCAATTTTAGCTTGTGAATTTTCTTGGACGTAATGTCACACTACGTTCTTGCACTGCGCATCCACGTACCTATCCGTCTCTATGCCTCTTTACGACTGCATGAACATCCTTCTAATTATCCACTTTTTCACACCTCTTTGCGCCTATTACTCTCGCGTCCATTTCTTAAGCACCACCTAGATGCCGCTAACAGCGATGGAAGTGGACACAACATTACCTTTCTCCCCATTCCTGCGTTCATTTTGTTAGCTTCCTTTGGCAGAAAACTGCCACACCCAATAAATTTGGTCCTATGTTTCATGCCTCACATATACTTTAGTAAAAGATGCATTTAGATTACTTGTACGGATCAGTGCGTAGAAAAGTGCCTCCAATTCTAAGTTGGTTTGCTTTCACCCATCTAAATAGTAAACTTTCAGGATAAGCAAACGCTTTCTATACCTTGAATTCGTAGCTATCAAGGGCCGACCCCGTAAATTATGCGGTTTGGTAAGCGTTGCTAAATCGCTCTATTTCACATCAAACGTGGTATTGCAACCTCCAAGGAAAACATGTTTTATCTCATCATCAAAACTGAGTGGGAATAAAAATGTTGTACTCTACATATATTGCTCCAACAAAATTCGAATTTCTCATTCTTCCGACTCATTCAAATGCATGAGGGCATTGTTGAGGTTAAAATTAAGCACACCTTGTCGTTCGAATGTTTGGAGCAGTCGCGCCTTCTTATTGTATGCATTTTAGCAAATCAGAGCGAGACAGATGAAAGTGAATGGCCGTTAAGGGTGGCTGATTTGACCGGTGGCAGATGTTAGTGGGATTGGGAGCAGCGCCATCAATCTTGTTCATCTCCGTCTCACTCAGCATCCGTTTGCCGGACTAGTACAATACCGAAGAAGTCTACCCACGGGGCTGAAACCGTTCAAGTGCTGTCGAGAACAAAAATTAATGACCTCATACAACGAATCCACTACTGCACCTGTACTCTTAGTTAAGATCACAGTCGATTTCCATCTGTTGCTGGCTGACCAACAATTCTTTGGTTGCCAAGTCCTTTTTTCAATTCTCATACATGGAAGTTTCCGTAAGGCCGTCCTAAAATTAAGATCTTTATCTTCTTTACCAATTATGTCTTGCCACCAGTTATTTTGAGGCGAAATCGGGGCGTAAGGAGTCACGCGTGGTGCGATGATGAGATCGCAACTGTGAATGGTGGTTATGGATTGGCCCGAAGGATGTGCGGCGGCTTCCCCATTTATCTACTGAACAGACCAAACCAGTGACAAGGCGCAAGTACCATCCCGTCATTGTTTTTCTCCAACAACTGAAAGTAGCATAAATGTATTACATTGAATATTATTTCGCAGTATGATTCTTATTTAGCCGCACGTTTCGGGTACCGCATGTGCAGGTCAGGATCTTCCTGCTACGCATTGATTGCACATTCTTACCTCAACCACTAAACATCACATCAACCATTTGTTGTGGCTAAGGTGATGTCATACCCACAAATTGGTTGATACAAATGATTCAGTGTTTGCTTCTTCCCATCTGAACTGCGCTTCCTCTACTGCTGTACTCCTGATGATTATTGTCTTACGCATGTGATTCCATTGTTTAGGATGCAAATTCCCCGTGCGTCGAATTGGAAGTGAAGATGGGTACAGAAAACAGGTTCTCGTGTACTGCAACACGTTTAAATTAGAAACTTGTCGAGATGCCATGAGATGTCACGCCTGCGATTCATAGTGTTTAATGCTTGTCAATGACTTCTTGAACGATCTATGCCTCTCGCAAGTTATAACAAAACAGGAGCTGCTCGATAGGCCGCAATGGGAATATTTGGGTGACGTCGAAGTAGTTAAATATCTCAGTTGTTGATCAGGTTTTGCTCATTACATGGTGGTGGAAGTGTCGTGGTCCAGGCAATAAAACTTTTGTTTTGTCATCTCGACTTCTACTTTTTAGTAATTGTCTTCTCTTACTTCAAATCATTCTTGGACAATTCCACCCGCTGAACGTGATTTGAAGGTGGGAAGGCTTTACTTTAGAACAACACCTCGAACGACTAACACTGTCGCTGCGTCGACACTTAATGCTAGTAACGCCAGCATGTTTTACATGTAGAACACTTGTGCCATTTGACTGCTGATATTGCCACTCACTTGAGCATTAGTAGACAGGGAGTCAGATAACCTACGGCAACGAAATATTTTTCATTTCTGACCTTCTGTGGGACGGCAATAAATCTACTTCCAGTCACGTGCTCTACCACGTTTCCAATTATGACATGAAGAGAGTATTTCGTAAGGGCTTGCCTTCTTACCTGTGAGTCATTTCTCTGACACACTCACTAGCACGACCAATTCCTGTCTCCCAAAGACAGTATGAATGAGTGAGAAATAAACAAAGTTTTGGTGCAATTTGGGCACAATGAGCTTGTCAACAGGGTCATACACGTGTGACATCTCTACTTCCTTCTCTCCAATCCCGAAACAGACGTGGATTTAAACAGCTTAAATAGCACTTTATCTAAAACTCTAGGCCACTAATCCTGTATCCAACCAACCATCCATCATTTGTTCATCCANAAGCAGCTTAAATAGCACTTTATCCAAAACTCTAGGCCACTAATCCTGTATCCAACCAACCATCCATCATTTGTTCATCCATTCGTCTACTCATTTATTAGCCTTACACTGCGCTATTTTAGCCAGGCGCCGGGTTTATTGCGATAGCTGAGCCATCAGTTTTAGTCAAACTCTGCCACACACTTCCATATTGTAAACGGTCCATTTGTGCGCAACATGTCTTCTACGGCATGCTGGGTGTTGCAGCACCAGTTAGTCTTGTAGGATGATGGAGAAGGCACGGATTTGGTAGCCGTTTGAATGCTCTGCATGATGTTTGATTTTCTTTGATGCTGTTCGATAACTGCTCTACTAAATAGGTTGTGAATGGCCAAATTTCCTTTGTGCATTTAAATGCTTGTCATTCTGCTCTACCAGCCCATTTTCTTAGATCCTACAAGCAAAGCACTAGGTGCGAAGCAGCTGAATTCGTTTTATTCATAGACAGTATTCTGTTTTTTTCTGCTCTTGCTAATGACACATTTGCAAGGTCCTCATAGGGACCGACAGTAACCAATGTAACCATACGTGGTACTCATATCAGGAATGGGGAGGCCTCCTCGTCTGCCATTGAGTGGGAAGACTTCACACACTTCCTGACGATACCTGACTACTCACGTTGCACTAGCTTTTGGGCGTCAACCTTTTTTTTCGATTAAAGAAAAGGAGAGGAATTTCTACAAAAGCCTATACAAAGTGCAGGGGGCGAACTTCGTGGTTTTTGAATGGAAGACACTGTGGCTACCGTGCTTTTNTCCTACAAGCAAAGCACTAGGTGCGAAGCAGCTGAATTCGTTTTATTCATAGACAGTATTCTGTTTTTTTCTGCTCTTGCTAATGACACATTTGCAAGGTCCTCATAGGGACCGACAGTAACCAATGTAACCATACGTTTAGTGAGAAATGGACGTGAGCTTTGAGTCCTCGGAAACATTTCCAGGTTGCTTGACTTTACCAGCTGTAAGGCCTCTGCTCACTTAGATGTATTGATTCAACTTTCTTGGATGAAAGAAAGAACAGAAAATAAATGATAATAGGAACAATGGAGGCGAGATGTAGTCACTTAGCGCTACCTCTATTGACGGAAACTACGCCAAATGGGGTGCGACTAATAGTGGGGGAGAAGTTGACTTCTACCTTAAAGGCACTTTGCCTAGCCGAACACAAGGCGTCCTTGCTGACTTTACCAGTGATTTTAACCTCAAAATAATGTGGGACATGTAGGCACGTTCAACTTGCTTCTTGTGATTGCGGCAAGGCACATAGCCCATGTACAGCTACCACCACCACGTGCTGCATCTTTCGACACAGGAAAGTCGAAGGCACCATAAGAACGGAAGTCTTAACCAGATTCTGTTACCCAGGCCCGGCTTGCATTCAAACCAGTAAATGGAAAAAACCTCTCTTCTAAATGACTTTAACAGTCGGTAATTTCCATGTTTTTTTCCCTGTAAGAGGTATCTGCGGGACTGCAACTGCGACCTAGATGCGACAGCCCAGACAATCACTTTGAGTGAAACAGCGTGGTCATGTGGACAGGGATCATTCACAGGTTATGGAACTATTTGAGTGGTGTGAGTATATTCCAACTAAACTACCGATTTTTTCGGCAACTGAAATTAAATTTGCACTTCTGCGAATCTTTCTCTACAACGATTAAATTTCATGACTATAAAAAAAGGTAGAATGGAAATAGGTGGATAAGAACTAAGGGACAGGATACTCCCAACTGCTTTGGAAAACGGATCTTCCTGGGTTGTAGAAAATTAGGGGATAAATAAGGGTAAAACGACGAAGTAGCTACCTTGAAATAGGTGCGATAGCGATGACGACTAGAAAGTTAATGGTCAGGCAACTAAAAAGGCAACACATCGTGTAAGCTTTGTCTACAATTTATCCATATTTAGGTCAGAACTCATCCCCACAATCTTGGCGCAGCTCAACTGACGACTGATGTCACCAATTCTCCGATCGTGTCCCACTTGCGTTAATGGCACTCATATGTGCTGCAGATCGACTCTTTGAACCCTGTTTTCTTGACCATCTCTTTCATTGCCTTCTTTCCATGCTTTGCATCACATCTAGACGCAAGTTGCCCTCATCCAAAAGAGGTCGTTGGTGGGTCCCAGCACCAAAAGCCTCAAGCAATGAGTCAAAGGAGCACTGTCACTGCGCCTGGTATTTCGTGGTGCTCAGAAGTTGAGATGGAATAGGTGTGGTAGATATTGCACGACTCCATTGCCTCCCATAAGCATTGGCCGAAATGCGGAGCCACAAATGAAAGACGGAGCCTAAGGTAGTTTCTTGCGGATTGCGTTATGCCTCTGCACATGTTTGCCACCCTGTTCCCCATTCTCCCCATACATATGTGGGAGCACGAAAAAGCATCGTGAGTTCACATCGCTGACACATTTAAATAAGCACCATAGGTTCAGATTGCCAGCCTTCCGTCATTTGCGACGCTGATCAGCAGTACACTGAAAAACTTGATATTTTAAGGTCTTGCAGAATGAATGGAATTGGTGTAGGATAAATTCTTACTCTAAAATAATAAGCAGTGGTATTGTGGCATTGAAATTGCAATCAAAGGTTTGCACAGCGTTAGTGTGTGGAAACATATTCCCAGTTGAATCGAAGCATAGCTAGTTAAACAGAAGTCAATATCGTTACTGCTGCGTTAGTGTTCTGTGGTTGTGACGTCACGTTCATGTTTAGAGTAAAAAAAAGGTGGATACGAGGTAAGGACATCCTAAATTGGTTTCTCTCCCACTGCGGCACGTCAATATTTCAAATGAGATGGCTAGGTTAGTCCTATTAACTTGTGCATAGCCCTCTGGTCTCAGACAGCAGTTCTTAATTGTAGGCTCAAAGAAGTTTAAGGTCGTCAATTTATTAGTCTTAACTTTGACAAAGCCTAGGCATCTCCCTTCCATTGTATTCATTGCAGCATGATTCTACTTTAAACACGGAAGTCACAACCTTAACAAGCCGGTGGTGATGCGAATTCCCAATGGAACGCACAATGCTAAGTTTAGGAAAAATGTCGACCACGAAATACGCTGCATGCTTGCGAGCACATTTTTTATTCTTATAGATTGCTGGATTGTGGACAGGCAAGGATTACAAGTCTTCATTAATGTGAGCTTGGTCTTGAGCGGACACAACTACAAAACCTCAATAACAGGTACATTGTTTCCCGTAATAGCAAACTTGATGCTAAAAGCACTTTCAAAAGAACCGACAAACATAATGGAAAGTGTAGCACGCCAAGACTTTTGTCCAAACAAACCCAATAATAACTGTGCTAAAGAGCGACAGTAGTCCGTTCTACCAGACTTTCATTCGCGTTCATGCAGATTGGATAGCTTTGAGAAGAGAAGAAGGATGCAAACCTGCTCACAATTATTTAGAGGCCACATTCTGTGGCTATTCCTATAAAAAACTGCATACTTATCCCTTTAGCCAAGAAGAGAAGAAAAAAAAATTTTTTCCGTGATTACAGAACGGTGGACCTTCAAGTCAACTGCACAGGGGTTTCCTGTGTGAGGCAATGTGTTAGGCGTGAATCAAATCAAAATGCACCAAAATCTCTTGCAATTGCTTGGTAAATAAATGGCCTCTAACATGGTACCATAAGCGCGCTGACATCCAAAGCCTATAGATTAAGGTTCCAGTCTCTCACGAGTCCTGACATGAAGACACTCATCCCATCTTTTGGACCTGCTCCCTTACATTGTCGTAGCAATAACGTGACATTTTCTAGCAGTGACACCAACTTTTCTGATATACAGTGGTACTAATGTAGTATTTGAAAGATCAAACGTTTGACAAGCTCAAAAATAAAAATTATTTTTACCAACGGAAATGAGGCAACCCAATGGAAATCGAGTAGTTATTCTCTCAGCAAGGAAGGTGAGTCACCTAGCTGTCAAAGATTTTTGTCTGCTGCATAAGCAAATGGCAGAGTTAAGGAGGACCAATTCGACTAGCTGCGCCGCTTTGCTAAAGGTCACTTTTCTTGCCAGTATCAAAACATTCTATTTTTCCTGGGACTATATTTTGCCCGGGGGGCAGTTAAGTGCAAAAATGAGAGGCCGCTAAGGTAGATGGAAAGGCGAACTCCTCGTCTGACTACTGGGGAGGAGAAACGTCACTTGAGTGACATCCTGACTACAAATGGCAACCACACATTTAGGAACTGATAGCAATAAATAAAAATGTTTATGATAACTATGCAGCAATAAATGGGGAAGGTACAGGATTTCCTATTGCGCCATTCAAAACGGCCCTGACCGATTCGTCTTGCTCCAATATTCCTAGGCAGTCAAGTGCGAAATTGAGGAAAACTTCGATTACAATGTAGCACTATGTCCTCTCTTAAATAAAAGGGCAAACATCAGACACTAGTGCATCAGTGTGAAAAAGTTCCTTATTCTGGTATCATAAGAAGCCAAAAGACAGCCTTTGTAGCGTACATGGAAAACTGTTATTTGAAATAATCGACTTTGGGGGATGTAAAGAAAAAATAGGTTAATCTGCCTGCAATCACATCCTTGGTTTACCCAGTCCTAAGGCATTGTTTCCATCAGTGAGGCAAAATTAGCTAACATTTTTACTCAATGGTGATGAGAGAAGTCAGAAAAGGAATGCGACTGACACCGTGAAATTATATTCGCATAGTAAATTTGTTCCATTGGTTTACAATTTTGATGACGCTGAGCAGCGATTGTCACTGCGATGCATCGCCCCATTGAATCTGATAATTTAAGTGAGCTTGGTGCGCCGTCAATGGTATTTTACCTTATAATAAGTAATCGGTTTTGTGGTTCAGTGAACTTACACAGAGCACATGCATGCAAGATTTGCAAAATATAGGTACCAACATTGCGAAGGAAGTTCTTGAAATTCACCATACACAACCTGTAAATTATTAGAATTTTTACATTATGCCTGCTTTCGAAGCCTCCTGCATCGAGCAGCGAGGTGCTCAACAGTGCTTTAAAGCAGCAAGAAAGAGTATTGCATTATATTCTGATTACAGTGGGTTTGCGAAGCGCACAGCTGCAGCCACATTGTGGATGAAGTTGTANTACCGCATTATATTCTGGTTACAGTGGGTTTGCGAAGCGCACAGCTGCAGCCACATTGTGGATGAAGTTGTAGAGCACCATTTCGGGCGCACAGATGAGGTCAGAGGCGAGAGTGTAGATAATGAGATAACAGTGTTCATCGAATAGTTCTTCGTTTCTCAAACTGCGTAAGTCCGACGTTAAAATGACTAGTAAAAAGACAACAAAGATCATCGTTTTTAAATTCGTTCTTGAAAAAATAAAGAAAGCGTAATATTTAGTGCGTTTCATAAAATATTTAGACTCAACGTCCCTTCGGTGTGCAAAATTGATTGGATAGGCCGTTGAAATATTTGGGTCTTGCGTGACGTTGTCGTGCTAAAAGTACTGAACAGCTTAAATAATAAAACAATTTTGAGCCGCCCATTACGTGACTTGTTCCGATGGGCGGGATTGACTCCGTTTCGATGCCCGAAATTTTAGTGCACATAACTCCTCACGTGATTGCCATGTAGTGGCTTAGGACCTAAAAAGTTTTGCTTCAACAAATAATAATAACGAACACTACACCTATGATGGTGCAGCAATGTTACCTTTGGCTAATTCTGATGTTGGATTTGATGAGAGCTCTGAATGATTTAATGCTTAAATAATGCTAGCCGCACACGCTAAATAATTCGAGAACAATTAGCTGTCATCGCCTTGTCTCTGCCAGATCACCTTCACGATATCTGAAATATGTTCTTTAAGAGCACGAATTGTCCATATTATTGAGAAGCGATCCGTATCCCTCCCCCGCGTATAGCTATTCTGGGAGAAAAATCTACTGCCAAGAGCATGGCCCTAGTCATGCCAAAGGTGACTATTCGAACATCCGCCATTAATAATAGCGATTTCTTCGCCCAAGCTCTAGCTTGCGTGCCCTACAAAATGTGCAACTCATATGTGGTCTGAATGCGACTAGGTGAAGAGATGCAGCATATGCCCCTGAAGTGAATCAAGAAACCCCTGCCTCCTCGTCTCCCCTTAAAAGGAAAGCAATGAAGGCAAATTAGTATCATATGGAATTAATATTCGACCTATATTTAGCACCCACTTTGGGATGGCGATCAAATCGACCATTCGTAAAAACAAGTAACTCATCTCTAATTACGCAGAACCACCAAAATTGACGCAGCGTTGTAGACGAGTTCGATGTGCGACGAGCCGATGGAAAGCCGGAACTGCTTCGATGGGTTTACACAAAGGTAATTTTGTCAGTTGTGCCAGCATTTGAGATCAGTCCATAGACAGGCGGGCCAGCCCTGGGTGAGTCCGAGGCATGTAGATTTAAGAGGTTGGTCTAGTGAAGTTCAATTCTCGCGGCTCCTACTCTCCTGTCTGCGAGATGATCAGCACGCGAGGATGTGACAGTCACGACAACAATAACTTGTGCATTAAAGCGGTTTCACTTGAACGCAGCTCTTCTGTTCGGTGCGGTCCTCGAGAATACCACATCATAATGCGACTCGCTGAGGGCAAAGAGCAAGCGCCATATCTGACCACACTTTTGCAAAGCTAATCAATTAACAAACCCTCATTCTTTGTGCTGCGTAAGGGAAGGGACCTCAACTTGCGGGATTTCATCTCAAATGTTGCCATCCTGCACAAAAAAACAAACAGTTTTACAGATGCGATATTATCCACGATTTGGGGCATCTTCATGCCATGCGCATCGTCCGGTCAGACATCAAGCATACTAGTGCCCTGTCGCTGATTCAGGTCACATTTTCGTTGCGAATTTCGACCACTCATATAACATGTCTCGACAGTCGAGACGTCGTAAGATGATCAACTTCAGTGGAGCACCCTTCCACATGGCAGTCGAGGTGAAGCATTAGGTTGAAATCGCGACGTGGCTGATGGTTGAGTCCTGGGCATTCTCGTGTTCTGCATCATGTGCGGTCACATCACCGCGCACCATTGGCCGCATACGCGCTGGCTCATGGCAGTCCGCACGTCAAACGTGGTCGCACCTCCACGCTAATTCTTCGAAGTCTGCCTCACAATGCTCAAAGCGCATCATGANGCAACGTGTGATTAATTCAAGCAGTAAGATTAAGTCTGTTTTCGTCGGATGTCCCTGCTTCGCGATTCACATCGCACAATTGATCAGAATCGACAGCAAGCACAATGTTAAGACGCATGGACGATGCTGATGACAGAAAGATGTTCCAGACGAGGGATAATCTCGGAGCTATAAAGTTGAGCATCCTCTTTAACGAGAGATTTGCACTCAAGACGAGTCCCTGCAGATCGCAGCGCAAATGCTGAAAACCTTGTGAGTTTGGAGGCTCTGCAGCGGAGTGCCAAAAGGCGCAACTGCGCCTTCACCCAGCAGAATTCAATCAAGGAGTACAGTGTGCAGCATAGTCGTTTCGTAAGCTAATTCGCCGACACAGGCACACCAACGGGAACCGTTGTACGACTTCAGCCCATCGCCTTGACCAAAGGATCTTGTGTGAGTAATTGATCATATCCAGCAACGCACTGAAGATCGCCAGGTGATCAGAAGTAAGCTGGCTATATACTCTGGTGGGACTGAAGCTCAGCACTTGATTGAATGTCAGCAGAGTTCACCAGAGTCGCAATTGGGTCACTGCTGGCTGCTGGTTAAGTGAATTACGGTGAGCGATGCTGCAAGCCTATCTACTCTCAGCAGAACACGAAATCCGTGGTAGAATCGTGTACCGCCTGTTGAATCAGTGAGTCGCATAGTCGCACTGCTGAAACAATCGCGTTGCAAGTCGCAAAAGTTGAAACGACATCTTAAGGCTGCAACATCTGCAAATATAGTTGATCAGATGTCACATAACCAGGTGACTTGTTCCTTCGGGGCGTATTTATCTGTCAGAATATTCTCCCTTCTGGTCTCGCAGATATTCTGAGCATCACGCAACTGACTGTGACATGGTGAACACACCTACTGTTTGGTTTTCGCCACCAACTGTTTAGAACCTTACCAACAATCAGAGACGGTGTAATCTCACTGTCTACAATGTTTGGCCTAGAGAACGTATCACGGGTAAAGTTGTTGTCAGTTTAAACCATTCATACTTTAGTCTTTGTTTCTTTCTTCCTGCACTGAATCTTTGGAGCAATATTTAGCCATAACGGATTCAAGAACGAAAGCACTCACATAGGCGCACAGACATAGTAGACATAAATCGCGGTGAGTAGGTCGAAATCTAGAGTCCAAAGTGGAGTGTGACAAACTGTCTTCATTCATTCCTGTTTTATTTTGGGATGCACTCATTCGCCAGTGATGATGGTCCGCGTCTTCAAGTCGACGAGCTTAGGATTAAGGATGTCAACTCGCTCGGCACTACTGTCAGCTGCCGCTTTATGCTTCTCACAAATATCCCAAAGACCTTGGCCTACAAGTGCCATGCATGTAGGAGTGAAAAGCAGGTAGCGTGGCGACGAGGATTTCAAGCTCAAGGAGATGGTAAAATGACTCCACCTTACAAGCACGTTTTTAGGACACGTATGTCGGGCTTGAGGAAATTCCGCGGGAGTGTAGACACCGTCGGCGTACGGCCAGTCATGAAATGGCATATCATGATGCAGGCCGCATACGTGTATGCGAGGCTACATTCATCCGCTGCAGTTGCAAATTTGTTTCCATTCTTTATCTTAGGTGCGCTGGGAAAAGTAATTCTGAACCTCTTTTGCATTAGTTCTCCTTGTTATGCTTTCAAAAACTGCCATGAGTGAGCTAGAAACATCGATTGAGCCTTCACACAAGCGAGTCGTACTAAAAAGGTGTGCCTTCAAAGAACACAGCGAACAACAAAGTCACGCCATGGTACTCGTAGATTTGCCGCCTCCTGTGAGTGGGTTAGGAAGTGCGGTAAATTGAAGTCACTAAGCCAAATTTCTCTAGCTTCATTTCTCAACCTTCTAAATACTCACCGTCTACAAAGAACAACTATACTGCCATCGATGGCTTTTGTGAGCCACCAAACTAAGGTCTGCTTGCATTCATGCTTTAAAAGCACAAAACGAAGCTGCCACCAATGGTCTACCTAAGTTTGGACGATGACAGGCAATTTCGGACTGCCTTCGTATTTCCTGTCCAATGTGTGCTCTTCTATTCTCCCCTATTCTGGGTATTTGCAAGTGCCGCTGTTAGCTGGAATATGCCATTTTTTGCTCCCTAAGATGGCTCTGCTACTTTGTGCACAATGATTGCATTGGAACGTTTAGCACAAAGTTAAAGGAGCCTCAATGCATGTGCTTTAGCTTAAAATTAATTGAGAGCTTCTGTGCAAAACTAGTAAAAAAACCGAAGGTCCCCGATGATCTTTGAGCAAATTCCGAGCAGAAATGCCTTTTAGTACTTGCTCCATCTGGAATGATGCCCGTTTCTGCACGGCCAACGTTCAGAGTTTTAGATGAAACTTAAGTAAAATTTTGTGGCACTACTACCAATCAGGCACTCCGCGCATGGCACGAGTGTTGTGAATGCATTGACCCGTCAGCAACATGTTCGTGACGTATAAAGCAGCAATAAGCTAGGGGTCGCTTGACGGCAATGCATCAAACGCGGAGGGATGGAAAGATGGGTCTAGCTTACATGGCACCACTACTTCTAGCTAACGNATAAGCTAGGGGTCGCTTGACGGCGATGCATCAAACGCGGAGGGATGGAAAGATGGGTCTAGCTTACATGGCACCACTACTTCTAGCTAACGTACTTGCGGGATTCTAAGGCACTTGACACCGCCAATATTCGCATGCTTGTTGTGATTGTACGCAGGGCAGGCCTAGAAGAAATTCCTTGGATTTGGATGCACATTTGACGAATAGCCTGCCTTGAATTGANGCTTGCGGGATTCTAAGGCACTTGACACCGCCAATATTCGCATGCTTGTTGTGATTGTACGCAGGGCAGGCCTAGAAGAAATCCCTTGGATTTGTATGCACATTTGACGAATAGCCAGCCTTGAATTGACAATGGGCAGCGACGCATGATGTAGACCTGCAGAATACCAGACAGCATTTACCCACACTCGATGTGATATCATTCCGATCCTTTGCCTCAGGTATCCTAAAGAAGCTGAGAATTGGTTTGGCTGCTTACAATGTGTACATGCCACTGATAGACGGATGATAGTTTCTGGCAGCGTCGCCAGGCTCCAAGAACCTAACGCGGGCTAGACAGGATGCAGACAGAGTTTATGAACTCCTCGCTACCTTTGACTACAATAGTTTTAACCACTACCATTCTTTCCATGGGTTCAACAGGAGGCAAGCCGCTTCGCATTTTNCTCTGCACTTTAGCTTTTAGCACCCACTTCCGAATTGTAGTCCAAATGGTGTCGATCGCTCTTTTCTCTTGTGTGTATATGTGAGTCCTTTACCTAGTCGAAATGCAGGCTTTTCAGGTGACTAGGCTTTATGCTCTTAAACAAGGAAGGATTGCCTGAAAACAATCAAAACTGATTTTATTGGTGCCTNAATAATCAAAACTGCTTTTATTGGTGCCTGATGTGCCTAGTTCAGACTAAGGGATTTCTTGGATATCCCGCATAAATGCGAAGAGCGAAGGACTAAATTGTGGCATTTCTTGTGCCGACAGCGGCTTCGTCCATTTGGCCTGACCACCTCCATCCATTACCAACATTGTCGCAGCTGTGTGTCAACACCGCGTGCAGGCAGTCCATCACTCATCACAGAAACGGCAATTTATGGTAAACTGAGGTAAGACATTTCTTCTTAATTCGCCCTGTTCTGAAGGCGCAAGAAGAAATCTCACTAGCATGTGCACGTGGCCAATCGCATGGGAATCAATTTGGGTGCACCAACTTACCGAATCTCTTCTACCCAGTCGATGAAAAGTGGGAGGAGCCTTATCACCGGAAGTTGCACAAAAATTTTGATTCTGCTGCAGTGTTGGTAATGGACGCAGGACCGAGGTGGCAGGGTCGGTTGGTGTAGAAAATGGGGAGAAAGTCACTGCCAGCACAAAACGCTGCTATCACTCCGTCATGCCTTTATAAACGCACACGAATTTCTTGAAAATCACTGAATCCATGCCAAAGGCATTAGGTCTTCCCAACATAGGTTTTGACTGCCTTCAGACTATTCTTGTGCATTCGGGATTGGGAAGCCTAGTCATCGAGGAAGTCTGCACTTTGGCAAGGCAAAGGACGCACACATACATGCCTGAAGAAGGAACGATGAAAATAATATAATCCAAGAATTCTGCGCATGTGCCCAAAAGCTTTCATTTAGCCCATAGAATAAAAAATTAATGAATGGTCGGGGTGAGGATGAACTCCCCTGGCTGTTAGTCTAACCTCAACCTGAGTCTTGTGGCCTGGTGACATCGCCATCAGTCATTATGTTTGGTCTCCCATCCCATTCCCAAAGTAACAATCTTTGAAACAGCTTTACGCGAAGGCATCCTAGTCAATGCCTCCTCCTTTATTTGCGCGTCTTTTGGTGGATAGCAGAACAGAAAATGGAAGGGAGTGGGATGAACGAAAGTCGGGACTGATGGGTAGGAAATCACAGGTGCGAAATTATTGGTTACAGAAAGGACGCATCAGAAATGAAAGAAGGAACTTGCGATTACAGGTAGGAAGGAAAATGAGTAAATGCATTTTACATATTATGAAACGGAACTAAAATATACGCAAACCGGGTAAATAATGGGAATCACGGACAATTATAGGCGAGAGCGTCGCAGAAGTTAATGGTGGATACAAAATACACAAAAAAGAAGGAAAGGAATGCAAACCAAATTACTTCATCTGCGTGTGTGTATGCGGAAGCGGGGAAAGATTGTCATTTTGAAGAATATGATAATTGTGCCTTTAGAACAGCTGCTTGAGGTTCATCTAATGCAATCTTCTGAAAACCTGGATACACACAATTCAGGTATCTCCCTTCTGAGAAAAGCCAAGGGATTTGTGGACTCGTAGGACCTCAGGGGTCACTTTGACATGAGCCAGCGTTGAGACCGGGAGCTTTACTCTACCAATAATTCTCCTAAAAGCGAAACACAAGGCTTACAGGTTGGGTGACTTAATCACTGGAACGTGCTCCACCCGCCTAACTTTGCATGCACTATCACAGCCGATGCGACATTTATGTCATTCTCTATATGGAGCATTTCATGACCCATCTTCTTCCCTTTTCATCCATCAAAATATCACCTGTGCCGTCTTGCAAATTTATTTCCTGCTCAAATTGGNATTTATGTCATTCTCTATATGGAGCATTTCATGATTCATCTTCTTCCCTTTTCATCCATCAAAATATCACCTGTGCCGTCTTGCAAATTTATTTCCTGCTCAAAGTGAAAATTTGCGAAAAGTGTCACCTATTTGCAAGTGGTAACACCGCAAACAAGTGATCGTGTATGTGGGCTGCGGGCATCATTGGATTATTAGATTGAAGCAGTAGTAAAGCTGATACAAAATCAAGGTTTCTACTGTTTGAAGCATCTGCAAAGTAGGCATGTGTGCTAGCCGAAATGGAGGCCCTTGTGCACCACTGCGTTTGATGAGATCGCCTAAGCATGAACAATCTATCTACCATTAACCTCATGGCACGCGTTCGGGTTTTCCTTTCACGTATCACTCAGCATATCACACCACATTGGCTGCCACTATGCCTGCTCCTCGCTCTGATTGCCACTTCACACTCCATGAGGCGTTCCACTGCAGGTCCTATGCAAGCGTTTGTACAGTCCACATGGGCACTACTTTGCTGCGCTGACGCGGTTATTAACAGTATCACACCAGTCTCTCCTTCTCCCATATTTGCACCCCTTACCTCCATTTCGTTAACTCCATTGTGTGACTGGAGAACATTACTACCACTTAATACATGGATGGCTGACAGTTAGAAAGATTAAGTTGCAGACCAATGGATACCTTACTCGCATCCGCCGGAAGATATACGTGCTACGCGATACAGCATTTTTCATGCTTCACCGTCCGTATCCTAACTGAAAACAACTAGCTGGCAATTTGTCGCAGAATTCACCTTACTTGTGCTCGCCCCAAACCTAGAGAGTGGAAAAACTAGGGCATCGATCGCGCTGATCACCACGTAAGCATCCCGTGTTGGCTCGATTGCAGCTCCAGTGCACTCTGCTGACATTTAATCCTGTGGTGAGCTTAAGTACCCTTAGAGTTCTAATCAGTTTACTTTTAATCGCTTGGCAGTCCTTATTCTACTATTCAAGACGACCATTTCCGCATCTGAGATCCCTTACTTAAGACGATGAAACGAAATCGCAGAACAATCTCTGCTTTGCTCACGATGTGAGTCTGCTCTATGCTGCGCACTTCGATAGAAAATATGCTCGTGTGATTTGATAAGACTAAAGACAGATGCGTGTGTCAAGTTTTGGCATTGAAATATTATTTGATATTCTGGGATATTCCATAGATGGACGACAATGCATTTCACTGCAAAGTCGCCCTTTTAGCCAAAGTGAGGAATTGATGAGCAAAAGAAATCGGATGCAAGTGTCACACAAAATTTCAAATAATGTCCTGGAATTTAAAAATGTCCATATTCTTGTATTATTGGAAATCCACAGGTTTCTCCATAGAACAAACATGCATAGAAACGTGTGGAATGGAGGTGTAAGTGGCCAACAGTACCTAAAATAGAGTCAGATGGCATAAGATGCATTCTATGCGTTAACGCCTGGAAGGTTGTACTTGGTACCATGCTGTCCAACGTGGAAACCTAAGACTGCGGACAGATCGAAACACGTGTGAGTACTAAATCACTGCGCGCTGTTTTCCTTGTTTCTTTTATCGTGAGATATTAGAACAGATCCCAACGATTCTTATAACATAACTTTATAGGGATAAAGCACCCAATTGCATTTTTGTCTCCTTCGTCAGATTTAGTCTTAAACCATTTTACTTCATATGTGTTCTAAACCCGTTTTTAATCACCGGTAACTACCACTTTCTAAAAAAAATGCTTAAATGAAACATGGACCTTGAGCCAGTGAAAAATCCGTGCAAATAACAAATGCTATGATTTTATTCTCGCTAATATTAAATTTCGCACTGCTGATCGCACTGGATAGACATTTTTTTGCAAGAAAGTCAATGCGTGCGTACCGTTTCAATGATGCATCTATAAAGCAAGGGACATAGTGAGGACTAATGCCCCACATTCTTCCATCTAAGTAGTCTAGAACACCAAACGATTGTGCTAAATGCTGTTAGAAGCTTTGCTTGAATTTTTTCCACTTGCTGCATTGGGGACATTGCCATATAGTCTACGAAATCGCTACATTATATTTATCTTAATTGAAGTCGCCTAACATCTGCTGCAATGTAGCATAGTTCGCCGGTGATCAACCAGGACTAAGGAAGGAAGGATCTGCAGTTTACACAAAAGATCTGTAGTTTTCCAACTAAATAACAGAAAATACGGGCAAATCATCTGTATGTATAATCCATGGCAGGGTATAGGTTAATCCATTTTTATAAATAGCGCTTCGAGTAAGTGTTGCATTGTCAAAGCAAAGAATGATTAGCAATCCGTCTTTAGTATGATTATGCGGTGAGCTTGCGACTATAATAAAGCATTCAGCAACAGGACTGAGTGGTGTTTCAGGTTCAAGAAGCGACGAAGTTAGGCAGTTGCGGTGAGTTTTCGAATTCAGTGAAACATCTGAGAAGGTGATTGACTGGTGTGATGCCGGCGAGTGCAAGCGCACTTCAAATTGCTTTTATTACTTTTAAGCAATGACTGCCATTCTACGATCTGTAAAGATATACGTCAGAGTGTGGCATATCTTTGAACACTTTATTGGAACGCAGCACGTTCCATGTAATTTTGATTGTTTGCTGATCAACCCTATACCAAAGTACTGAATGCTGAAATGCTAATGTAGGCATTGCTCAATTCAGTAAAACCAGAATTAACCTAGCAAAGATGAAGCAGAAAACATTTTGATCTGCCAATTCTGACAATTACTCATAAGTAGGTTCCCATTTCATTCGACATTCGAATTTCGTCCAATCTTACTAAGAAGCTTCGCATCATTATGGCTCCTCTCAGTTTAGAGTTAATTTGCGTTTTAATTTAAAACAATACTCGCTTATCTTCTTAACATATTACGCTTTCTTTCACACTAATAGACGTACTTTACAAACCTACAAATTAAGAAATTATGTTCATAGAGCTCACTTTGCAACCATTTAGTTGTCAAATGGCTTAAAATTGGGCAAAACTAGGATGTATTTAATGGGCACAGGGATACACATGACTTTACTTACACCTTTCTGTGAGAGCCGAGTGCCAAATCTTATATTATCCTATTATGTTTCCGATGGCTTGCTAACTTCATATCCAACGCATTAATTTTACTATCACCAAGATGTTATGGACGGGTTTCATTCGCGATCATTAAAAACTTATCAACTGAAACAAATGGTTTGCTTTGCTGAAGTAGGATAGCGGCCGATTGTTTACGATGGATATGGGACAACGCAATACACGCTCTATAGGTATCAACTTCCTGTAAACCAATAAGTGATGCAGTAAGCGGTTCAGGTGCAATCAAGATCAAATGTGTTAAGAATAGTCGTTATTAAACATCCATCGAGCTTAATGCGTCATCACGGTGCAAAAGGAACCTTGCTGGTGAATGCAATTTCTTCGTTCCTAAGAAAGGATGAATGTCCGCTCTGAGTGGCATAGTCATTGGTACGCCGAAAGAGTTTGCACCCTATCACCTTTAAGCTTGTTGATTTACTCAGCACTCCTTCCCTGAGGTGGAGAACTACAGTTTTACGACACCGAGCATGCACGTAAAGGCGAACACTCCAGGGGTTGTGTTCTCGGTGGGACTCAGGGCGCCACAAAATTGATCCATTCCTCGTCTTTTTTCTCGGTCATGAGTGCAGCTGAGGTCCTGGTGATTTTGTCATCTTATGAAAGCCACAGGAAGCATTAGCCCTCCTCTTGCCAAGGTTACATGTGGTTGATGCATTGATTATCGCAAATGGACCTGATGCCCATTCTCAAATGGGCTTTCATTTTTTTCGCAGTTTGCAGATGGAAGGTGCTGTAAGCGAATCGGTTAAGACTTCCTCTCATTCTTTCTGGTGCATAGCTGAACTCAGCGATAACTTCCTAAAGCATATTTTCGAAGTCCTATGGGCATAGGAAAGAAGAGGTGAGAACCCATGCGTTTGATGCAGAAGTTGTCGGTCACGACCTTGATATCTGTGAATACGTTTACCTTGTATTCTGACAACTAATTAAATTTTATTTTTATGTATCCACTTCTGACGCTGCTCACTTTTCAATGGCTTCAACCTACACGTCCACCTAGTCGTTCTGCTACTGATGGGTTTGTAAGTAGTCAAGCAACATGCTTCCGTGGGCATCTGCTGACAAACGATTTCTAGCGCTTCAAAAACACGTAAAACAAAGTTAAAGATTTAGCTTATTGCTGATCACCGGTCATGCCAAAGAGCTAAGAATCTGTTACTCGAAAACCTGTTTTCTGCTGTGCTAGACACCAAGTGCAGCACAAGGATTTAGATTGGAGGGGAAAGTATGATGCTGCTGTTTACTCAGTTGGTGACGAATTGCTCCTGTAAGTGCTAAGTTTTTGTCACAAAGCATAGGTGCGTTGCAAAGCTTTTTGGGGAGAATTTTTTCATTTAATTTGGATTTTGCTTAAAGCATGCAAGCAGTTAAGGTGGGGTGGAGTTCGGAGGAAGGAGAGGCTTATCCAAGAGGAAGGGGTTGCGTCTGGCGCTTAGGTTATTGCAATGCAAACGCAGCATTGCCTTCAGCGTTAAAATAAAGTCGAAATGCTAGATGAATAACCAGAGTAAATACCAACTTTAAGAATAGCTAGAAGTTGCAGAAAATTGGACTGAGATAAGCACATTCATCGTAGTTCGAGATATGCATCTGCTTTATTGCAATGAATAACCTAGTAATGGGAGGCTGCCGTAGTGGTGGTAGTAATGGTGACAACGATGATGGTGATGGTAGCATGCTGGCAGTGTTGCAGACGGCTCGAAAAGTGTCGAGTTGCGCCAGTCAAGAGTGGTGTAGAAATGAGGTGCTTTATGATGTTTAGAGTGGGAGATTCGGAAACTACGTCATAATAATTTTGCGTCACCTAATTCTATCACTCTTAAAAAGATTCGGCTATGGCCAGTATTGTCAGTAATGATCTGCATTATTTACTGACTTAAACATTAATGCAACATCACAAAAGCATTCATCAACGGTACACTAGGATTTATCACATATTGTTTGCTTTAGTTTGATCTGCTATTCCGATATACACTAATGTCTTTATTCGCTGCTCTTGCACTACATCTCCACTGTTTCGAAAATAATTTGTACAATGTGGAAAAAATGCCACTCGAATTGAGTGCTGGTCTTTACTTGATTTCAAATGTACCGCCCATTATTGGCTGTAGGTTAGCGATAATACTAAGAAAAAACCCATCCACTTTACTCAAAATTTAACTGAATTTGTTTGATGTACCTAAACTGAACATCTGGGGTTTTATTAGTGAGGGCATAGGGGTCATGCCACTGACATATCAAGAGGAGAGATGTGAGTAACCACACACGGCACGTGTATGCGTCCGTCGCCTTGGAATGGTTCAGCGAACCTCGTCACCCATGTCTGAGCATTAAAATAGGGAAGAAGCATAAAATGAAATGCAAGCGAGCTTTGCTCCGAACCGATTATATGCTCACTTCTTGAACAAATCAAAATGCTGAGGTCCACCCTTTTTCTATGACTAAGCAAATACAGTGGAGCAAATCGATAGTAACGATTTTATTTGAATNTTTTGTCACAAAGCATAGGTGCGTTGCAAAGCTTTTTGGGGAGAATTTTTCCATTTAATTTGGATTTTGCTTAAAGCATGCAAGCAGTTAAGGTGGGGTGGAGTTCGGAGGAAGGAGAGGCTTATCCAAGAGGAAGGGGTTGCGTCTGGCGCTTAGGTTATTGCAATGCAAACGCAGCATTGCCTTCAGCGTTAAAATAAAGTCGAAATGCTAGATGAATAACCAGAGTAAATACCAACTTTAAGAATAGCTAGAAGTTGCAGAAAATTGGACTGAGATAAGCACATTCATCGTAGTTCGAGATATGCATCTGCTTTATTGCAATGAATAACCTAGTAATGGGAGGCTGCCGTAGTGGTGGTAGTAATGGTGACAACGATGATGGTGATGGTAGCATGCTGGCAGTGTTACAGACGGCTCGAAAAGTGTCGAGTTGCGCCAGTCAAGAGTGGTGTAGAAATGAGGTGCTTTATGATGTTTAGAGTGGGAGATTCGGAAACTACGTCATAATAATTTTGCGTCACCTAATTCTATCACTCTTAAAAAGATTCGGCTATGGCCAGTATTGTCAGTAATGATCTGCATTATTTACTGACTTAAACATTAATGCAACATCACAAAAGCATTCATCAACGGTACACTAGGATTTATCACATATTGTTTGCTTTAGTTTGATCTGCTATTCTAATACGGACAAATGTCTTTATTCGCTACTCTTACACTACATCCCCACTGTTTCGAAACTAATTTGTAAAATGTGGGGAAAATGTCACTCGAATTGAGTGCTGGTCTTTACTTGATTTCAAATGTACCGCCCATTATTGGCTGTAGGTTAGCGATAATACTAAGAAAAAACCCATCCACTTTACTCAAAATTTAACTGAATTTGTTTGATGTACCTAAACTGAACATCTGGGGTTTTATTAGTGAGGGCATAGGGGTCATGCCACTGACATATCAAGAGGAGAGATGTGAGTAACCACACACGGCACGTGTATGCGTCCGTCGCCTTGGGATGGTTCAGTAAACCTCGTCAACCATGTCTGAACATTAAAATAGGGAAGAAGCATAAAATTAAATGCAAGCGAGCTTTGCTCTGAACTGATTATATGCTAACTTCTTGAACAAATCAAAATGCTAATGTCCACCCTTTGTCTGTGACTAAGCAGCTATAGTGGAGCAGGCCGATAGTAAAGGTTTTATTTGAACTGTCAATACTGCGTATTGCCAAGCCTTTCTAATTATCACATCTCATAAATTGGTCACATCAGAGGTTTAAACAAGTGGGTTACTTCTTGGCCAGTATAAAGCCAACGTTGTTAGTACTCTTAATCTTTTTAGAGATCACGTCATAATAGCTCCAATTCAACAGGTCAGGCCAGTTGGGGAAGTGCCCATTATAATGCTTGATGCACCATATTCGCCAATTCGTTGGCACAGCAGCCAATGGAGAGCTGTCGAAGTCGCCAAGGCTCTGAAGGAATTTCATTAGACATTCAATCTCGCTTGACTTATCCACCCTCCCATTGACAAGAACTGCAAAAACCAACGCTTGATGCGGTTCAAGCGAATCTAAGGCGGCCGTTAGGTCGTTCTTGTTGAATTGCGATGGTTCTACCAGGTAGACTACACAGTCACAACAGTCATGTCCTCGCCGGTTCCCTATAATAGTGATTTAGTGGAAAATGCAACTTGTACCTCTCTTAGTTATAACTCCAGTACTTGTGCATCCATGCATAGCAAAAATATGCATGCGCCGGCGATACTTGACCATTGTAATGTGGTCGATAAATGGAATGCGTGACGGTTCCATCCCAAGTATAAGTCCACATTCATATGTCAATAATTTGCCATATTTTAGCAAAACACGCAAATGCGCTGAGTTGCAGGCTTTGCCTTGCAAAGGCGTCGACATAAATAGCTGATAAGAGTCAACTTGATTCTTCTGGTACCAAATGGCTTCCAAAGTATTCTTACAAGTAGTTGGAGATGGTTGTGGATAAAGCAGTTGGTACAGGCGCTTGTCTAACCACGTCCACTGGTTAATATGCCGCCACAGGGCAGTGGCGAGACGTGGTGTTGTGAGGATTCCTTGCCAACATGGAATGCCTAGGCCAACATTTGCCAAGTCCATTGCATGAAGATTTTCACAAATTTTTATCGCCATTTCAGGTGGCAGCTCGGTGATGGTACGTCGGGAACCACTTTGTGCCTAAATTATTTAGAAAGTGTATCATCGTCGATAACGTGGAAGTCGGGTTNTCGGGAACCACTTTGTGCCTAAATTATTTAGAAAGTGCATCATCGTCGATAACGTGGAAGTCGGATAAATTAAATAGTGTGCAAAAATAATGACCAAGCGGGTAAGTAGGGAGAAGTGTAGGTCACGAGCTGCAAGTAATCAGTGAATGTCTTCGAACCTCACCATTATCAAGACGTGCTAAGGCAGATGAATGGCGTGAGAGTGATGTCGAGCTTTAAATAATTTGCACTCANGCGTGAGAGTGATGTCGAGCTTTAAATAATTTGCGCTCATAAGGGGGAGGAGTGGAATGACCTTACCTTGGCGTTAATACATTGGTTCTGTGCGTATCGTCCAATCCGAATGCAGAATATGCTGTTGGTTTGTCCCAGATTTTGGAGCACTAAGTCACCCACGTGCAGTATGTCGAGTTCGCTGAGTTAGACAGGGCTGACCTCATTATAACATGACCTCGTTTGCATGAAACAGGGGTTTATCACGCAGTCATTGGAGCACTCACTTCCGACCTCATCGGAAACGCAATAACGTAATTGTTATGCATTAGACGACATGATGCAGTCGACCATGCTCCAAGTCAGTCGCTTTCCGTAGTAACTCTGACTTAAAAGCAACGTAGAGATAAGAATGTCTAATTTCTAGCATTTCAGGCGTTTGCTCTCANCCTTACCTTGGCGTTAATACATTGGTTCTGTGCGTATCGTCCAATCCGAATGCAGAATATGCTGTTGGTTTGTCCCAGATTTTGGAGCACTAAGTCACCCACGTGCAGTATGTCGAGTTCGCTGAGTTAGACAGGGCTGACCTCATTATAACATGACCTCGTTTGCATGAAACAGGGGTTTATCACGCAGTCATTGGAGCACTCACTTCCGACCTCATCGGAAACGCAATAACGTAATTGTTATGCATTAGACGACATGATGCAGTCGACCATGCTCCAAGTCAGTCGCTTTCCGTAGTAACTCTGACTTAAAAGCAACGTAGAGATAAGGATGTCTAATTTCATGCATTGCAGGCCTATGCTCTCTAAACTGGTCGATGAGGCTTTCTTCATCCTTTCCGAAGTTTAGAGCAATGATCAAATTTACCACCTCTTTTTGTACCAAATACATATGGGCCATCCACACAAGGTAGTCATTTTTTAATCTGTTAGGCATTTAATGTTTGATAAATGATTCAAAGAGCATCCCTTCCATATTCCACTACATTTTCTCTACCAAAATTACATTGCATGCCTGGTAGATGAGGCTACCCATTGGACTAACATGTTTTATTTTACCACATGAGCGACTGAATGAAATCTAGTCCGTGCCATTCCCAACGTTCCTTCGTGTAAGGGATTTCGTTTTCTATAGCAAATTTGCTTGTTGAACACGTAAATTGCTGTTGATGGACTTCCTTTAAAATCGACATCAAAATGCTATCATCTGTCTCAAAGGAAATCGATTGTGCTCGGGTGAAAATGCCATTTTTGAGCAGCAAAACAGGCAACAACATCGATGTCACCGTTGCTGCAAGTTGTCACTGTGAGTAGTGTGGACTGCAGCACTCATTGCTGGACTGAGAAGAATCAGCTAGGCATCGTGATAGCGTGGATATTAGACAAGACCAGGCGGAGGTAACCCATGTGCTGACACCGCGGAGACATCAATGAATATCCCCGTCAAATGAATAACACATTTAAAGCCTGCAAATCTGTCACGCCATCAGACTGTGCTAATGTGAGGAGAGAGAACGCTTAAACAGTAGAAGTGCGAGTGAGGCAAACCTCTGGATAAATACTTAGCACAACTTCTTAAAGTTTCTTAGAATGCTTTGGGAGAAAAAAGGCGACGATGAACAAGGAGATTGTTGCTTTTGGCCCGAACCAGTCAAAATAAAATAAATTGCCTTAAAGCCCATCTGATACCCTAAATTAGCCACTTAAAGTTGGTGATGAACCACTTCACAATGGCCGTTTGTATTTAAAATAGCCATTGCAAGTGTTCTCATAATAATCTCATCCAACCGGCGTTAATGATGCGACACACCGCCTAAATTAGTGTGTGTGGTGACCTTCCTGAAAAGGAGATCAGTACGGCAATAGCAGTAATGGAAGGAATACTCCTTCCCAATGTACTTCATCTTGCGTCCTTACCAAAACCTCACCGTTCGCCTGTCAAATGAGTTTAAATTCATTGTTACATTAGTTACATCGAAACCGATCTTGGGGCCAGAAGCGATGATCATTGGCTGGAAATCATCAACATTACATGACGATGGCTGTAAGACTTTAGTAAGAGGCCCATTTTGATGTTCTAGAACAAACATCTGGTTGGTATGAATGGAGTCCTGACAAACCGTTTTGCTTTGATCGAACAAGGTGTCATTGCAGCACGTTCGGTTACTAAGGCTGTTATATTCTGAAGTCAGGGGGAATAAGGGCTGAGTCAGACTAGCGATTTTCGTGACTGTGCCTCATGACATGTATAGCTGTGTCCGGATTGTGATCTCAGATTTGGTAAATCTTTGAAGCTAGGGCAACCCATGTCCTTGCAACGGCACACTTTATTGTAAATCGTTCATTTATGTTTATAGCCGGTTGCTTCTCTGCGAGCACGTCTCACAAGTAGTATCAATAAGGCGGAATGCCGATTAACTTCTATGGAATAAGCTACACAATCGCCAGTTTAAGCCAGGCACCGAAGGAGCTCGACATCGGTTATAGCTTTCCAGTAAGTAATGCCAATTTGAAGGCTCAGCTTAATGATTACAACAAACTGCGTTCTCATTGCTTTCACTGCATACAAGTAGAGACCAAGTCTGCCTTGGTTGTCATAGGACAGATGCAAAAAGTGGGAGTTAAGCGNTAAGGGCTGAGTCAGACTAGCGATTTTCGTGACTGTGCCTCATGACATGTATAGCTGTGTCCGGATTGTGATCTCAGATTTGGTAAATCTTTGAAGCTAGGGCAACCCATGTCCTTGCAACGGCACACTTTATTGTAAATCGTTCATTTATGTTTATAGCCGGTTGCTTCTCTGCGAGCACGTCTCACAAGTAGTATCAATAAGGCGGAATGCCGATTAACTTCTATGGAATAAGCTACACAATCGNAGGCTCCAATTTCGTTTTATCCCAAAGCAGAAGGCTTTTGGTAAACACGAATTTCCGTGGTTTGTGAGTTACCATAAATAGCTGAGGCAGACAAACTTCCCAAACGCACATATCTCTGTTCTCCATACCTGTTCTAAACATTGTCAACAAGCTACCTCTGCGTTTTTATCCCACTTGTTGCAAGGCCATGAAGGTAAATGAGAAAAAGCTGTTACTTCAACGCTTTCTAATCCGAACATTATCTATGATTGCCGTAGCCTAGAGAAAAAGAGCCTTTGTCCAAAAAAGCTATACCATCATCTGCCTTGTCTGATGATGCCAAGATCTACCCATTCCTGCGTCCAAGTAAATATAGTGAGGCAAATCAGTGACAAAGCTATTATTTAAACTGGCAATGCTAAGCATTTTTAAGCATTCCCAGGTAACAAATAACTGAGTTTGTGCACATTAGAAGCTTGGTAAATTGAGCTGCTTTTTGATAAGCATGGCACCACCGTTGCTATCACCCTCAATCCTCTTGGAGAACACGTCGAAAAGTCCCCAGTGCAACAAGTTATACCAGTTGGTAAGGCACTTCTCATAGTACTTGATGCACCATATCTGCCAATTTATTGGCGCAGCAGCCAGTGGAGAGCTGTTGAAGTTACCAAGACCTTGGAAGAACTTTATTTGAGCGCTGCTACGATCAACTTGAATTGGATGCAAAAGTCATGCTTTAATGTGCAAGGCGGCCTTTCCATTGTAGTTTTCTCTGTTTCTGAGCAAAATTCTATTAATTAACTAATCTTTACACGAACGCGTTTATAAGATGTTCCATTCAAGTTTTATTTCCAAAAGTTGAAACAAATCAACAGGAATTCGATTTTAACCTTTCACAATTTAGTCAGAATTCACAGCATAAATTCACCAAGCATTGTCTTTTATAATTCCATGATTCATTCTACATCACTATTTGACTCTATGCAGTGAACCGAGTACTTCCATAACATAAATTTAGTGACCAGGCGCAATCTCCGTTTCTTCTTCTACCATGAAATCTTCAAGTTCATTTCACTCTAAAGCAGAAGGCTTTAGGTAAACACGAATTTCCGTGGTTTGTGAGTTACCATAAATAGCTGAGGCAGACAAACTTCCCAAACGCACATATCTCTGGTCTCCATACCTGTTCTAAACATTGTCAACAAGCTACCTCTGCGTTTTTATCCCACTTGTTGCAAGGCCATGAAGGTAAATGAGAAAAAGCTGTTACTTCAACGCTTTCTAATCCGAACATTATCTATGATTGCCGTAGCCTAGAGAAAAAGAGCCTTTGTCCAAAAAAGCTATACCATCATCTGCCTTGTCTGATGATGCTAAGATCTACCCATTCCTGTGTCTAAGCAAATATAGTGGGGCAAATCGATGACAAAGCCAATATTTGAACTGGCAATGCTAAGCATTTTTAAGCATTCCCAGATAACAAATAACTGAGTTTGTGCACATTAGAAGCTTGGTAAATTGAGCTGCTTTTTGATGAGCATGGCACCACCGTTGCTATCACCCTCGATCCTCTTGGAGAACACGTCGAAAAGTCCCCAGTGCAACAAGTTATACCAGTTGGTAAGGCACTTCTCATAGTACTTGATGCACCATATCTGCCAATTTATTGGCGCAGCAGCCAGTGGAGAGCTGTTGAAGTTACCAAGACCTTGGAAGAACTTTACAAGGCATTCCATATGACTTGACTTATCCACCGTTCCATTGAGAAGGACTGCAATAATCAACGTTTGGTGGGGTGCAAGCAAATTCATGATGGTAATTAGGTCATCCTCNTACACGAACGCGTTTATAAGATGTTCCATTCAAGTTTTATTTCCAAAAGTTGAAACAAATCAACAGGAATTCGATTTTAACCTTTCACAATTTAGTCAGAATTCACAGCATAAATTCACCAAGCATTGTCTTTTATAATTCCATGATTCATTCTACATCACTATTTGACTCTATGCAGTGAACCGAGTACTTCCATAACATAAATTTAGTGACCAGGCGCAATCTCCGTTTCTTCTTCTACCATGAAATCTTCAAGTTCATTTCACTCTAAAGCAGAAGGCTTTAGGTAAACACGAATTTCCGTGGTTTGTGAGTTACCATAAATAGCTGAGGCAGACAAACTTCCCAAACGCACATATCTCTGGTCTCCATACCTGTTCTAAACATTGTCAACAAGCTACCTCTGCGTTTTTATCCCACTTGTTGCAAGGCCATGAAGGTAAATGAGAAAAAGCTGTTACTTCAACGCTTTCTAATCCGAACATTATCTATGATTGCCGTAGCCTAGAGAAAAAGAGCCTTTGTCCAAAAAAGCTATACCATCATCTGCCTTGTCTGATGATGCTAAGATCTACCCATTCCTGTGTCCAAGTAAATATAGTGAGGCAAATCAGTGACAAAGCTACTATTTAAACTGGCAATGCTAAGCATTTTTAAGCATTCCCAGGTAACAACTCACTGAGTTTGTGTACATTAGAAACTTGGTAAATTGAGCTGCTTTTTGATGAGCATGGCACCACCGTTGCTATCACCCTCAATCCTCTTGGAGAACACGTCGAAAAGTCCCCAGTGCAACAAGTTATACCAGTTGGTAAGGCACTTCTCATAGTACTTGATGCACCATATCCGCCAATTTATTGGCGCAGCAGCCAGTGGAGAGCTATTGAAGTTACCAAGACCTTGGAAGAACTTCACAAGGCATTCCATATGACTTGACGTATCCATCGTTCCATTGATAAGGACTGCAATAATCAACGTTTGGTGGGGTGCAAGTAAATCCATGATGGTAATTAGGTCATCCTTGACAAACTGCGAAGGTTCCACGAGGAAGATCAAGCAGTCATACCGGTCATAGTCTCCTCGTTTCTCTATAACAGCGATCTTTTAAACAATGTGAACCATACCATTTCTGGTTAGATTAGTGGCACCTAAGCATCCAAGCATAATAAAAGTATGCATGCTCCAGCAATACTCGGCCATTGTATTGTAACCCAACCATGGAAGGCATAATTCTTGCATCTGTAGCATAAGTTCTTCACTTAGCATCATTGCCGCACCACGACTGGGATAAATGCAAAAGTGCACTGAATTGCGAGCCTCGTCTTGCGAATTTGATAACAAAAATTGTTTGCAGGAGTCAGTTTGGTTCTTCTGATAACGAATGGCCTCCAAAGTGTTCTTAAGAGAAGTGGGAGATGGTTGAGGAAGGAGTAGTTGACACAGGCGCATGTCTAGCCACGCCCATTGGTTAACGTGCTGAAACAGGGCAGCGGCGATAGGCCGTGTTGTAAAGACCCATTTCCAGCATGGAATAGCCAAGACAAGATTAGCCAAATCGAAAACGTGAAGATATTCGCAATTTTTAGGGCCAGTTCAGGCGGCAAATCTGTAATGTAACGTCGTGAACCCCCTTTTGCCTAAAATGTTTCGAAAGCATGCTACCGTTGATAACGTGGAATTCGGATAAATGATAATAATGAGCAAGCGAGTAATTAGGAGGAAAAAAAGGTACGAAATGCGAGGCGAAAAAAATGTTGCTAAGGCCTACCATTGTTGAGGCGTGCTAGCACAGGTTGATTGCTAGGCAGGGATCTCGAGGCTTAAATAATTGGCGCCCATAAGGGGAGACGGGAATGACCTTACCTTGACGTAAACACATTGGCTTTTCACATAATGTCCAGTCCGAACGTAAAATATGTTGGTTTGTTTAAAATTTTGGGGCAATGGCGACTGAGGTCACTCCAAACGACGCAACATTTTTTGATTGACGAAAGCGGCAGCAGTCGCGACAGCTGTGAAACGAATGTACTTCCAATATGATGGTGTCCTTGCTACGAACAGCTGTTTGTTATGCCTAGACTACTAGCTGATCAGATAAGGCTGGTCAGTAAAGCATTCATGTGGTAGTATGATGTGAATGGGTCCTGACAAACAGTGGACACATCCTAACCGGCAGTATGCTTACTCAGACACGGATGACCTCATAAGACCATGTTATCATCCGCATGAACCAAATGTTTATCACGCGGTCTCTGACGCATCGACGTTTTGCCTCATCAGAAATACAATGGAGATTTCGTCAAATAATTGACGCTGCAACGAATTCGAGCATACTCTGAGCAGCAACTTTGTCTTATAGCAACACTGAGGCAAGGGTTCCGAATTTTTGCATTGCACCTATGTGCCTAGGAGGGCGGACGACGAGACCATCTTCTTTTTTAATTTCTCTAGTACATACTACTTGAGTTAATATGCTAAGTACTTGCAATATTTTTAGCTCTGCAATGTACTAGAGCCAGGAATGAGGGAGGGTTAGCCATAGTACATCTGCATTAGACCACTATCTCCTTTTCCAGGTGGTGTACACTGAATACCAGGTGTGATAATGTGGAACCGATACACTCAAATCAAGTGGAAGGGAGGAGAATGTAGCACGTGGAAGAGGTTGATGTCATAGCTTGCTCATAATTTTTGCGGCAACTTTAGTTGTGGTCTTCTGATGCCTCTGGAATTACAAGGTGGGAGGCTTGGAGTGACGAAAAGATGGAGAGGTAGACGACGGAAGCGAAGGATGAAAAGAAGACCAAAGGCTTGGAGCGAACGAAACAAGCGGAAGGCACTGGCAAATAACAGGATGGTGAAAACGACACTGCAAAGCAGGAAGGATGATAGCAGACAATACAGCGCGCAGAACAGCATGCATGACGGCTGGTAGTGTGATTGTCACCTTCACATTCGGCACGTGTGATTCGATTGGTAGCTCTTGTCGCATGGTGCCTATCAGCAGCATCTGGTGTTGGCTTTAGACAGCAGTCCTTGCAAATGGTTTTTGGGTGCAGAATTCATCCGCTGTTGGCACTTTTTACTTTGCATGGATTTTGTGCATCATAGTGCATGCAAGGGGCGAAATAGAATGAGAAGGACTACAGATAATAATGTACTTCGTTTGATTTTCGCAGCCATGTCGAAACTGCTTGCCCTCGACATTGTCCTTCAATGTCATTTTACGGGGTAGCAAGAGCAGTCTAATTTATTGATTGAGTAAAGAAATTGGCAATTCACTTCTGTCAACTGCTTNAAGAAGACCAAAGGCTTGGAGGGAATGAAACAAGCGGGAAGCACTGGCAAGTAACAGGGTGGTANATGGTTTTTGGGTGCAGAATTCATCCGCTGTTGGCACTTTTTACTTTGCATGGATTTTGTGCATCATAGTGCATGCAAGGGGCGAAATAGAATGAGAAGGACTACAGATAATAATGTACTTCGTTTGATTTTCGCAGCCATGTCGAAACTGCTTGCCCTCGACATTGTCCTTCAATGTCATTTTACGGGGTAGCAAGAGCAGTCTAATTTATTGATTGAGTAAAGAAATTGGCAATTCACTTCTGTCAACTGCTTTCGGACTAGCAAAGACGCGTTTCTGACAATTATCCCTAATTGTATACGTAGGCCGACTTGTGCACTGCAATAAGGGTGACAAGGGCAGTAATTTGACCTCTCCGTTAGAGGGGAAAATAAATAATGAGTTGAGAGTAGACGGGAAGTTGGGAGAACAGATGGCAAAGGGGGGCGAGTTGAACTAGTCTCTGTCACATCTAGTTGAGTCTAATGCTCGCGAAGGCTTTAATGCCATGTTTTGCAAGTGCATTTCCCATAAAGCCAATGAAGCGTTACGAAAACATCATTTTATCATGCTTATGGTTAACTCTGCCTCCAACAGAGGGCTTAACAAGATGGACTGAAGAATGTTTTGGAAATCAACTAATGCTCGTCTCATTAGGCGCTGAAGCTGACCTCCTCGTTACAGAGTCAGAAGAGCATTGACTCAAAATTATAGAGCCTGCTTGAAAGCACAAAAGCTTCCGTTTCCTCAGTCTGCTGCTGTCACTTCCGCTTGTCAGTACAGTTACCTGTGTGGGGAGTATAATGCAGACTAATAAGAAGGCAGCCTTCCTCCTCACTGCGTTCATCCTTGTATGGTCGACACAAAGTCCTAGGTCTAATCTATGCCTTTTGCGTGGTCTGTTCTCCTTTTGGGTAAAAGACGTGGCCACCAGGTCAGCGAAGAAGCGCTGTTCCAGAAGTGTTAGGTTAATGAGTGCATCTAAGTAACTGCACAATCTAGCACCAATCCATAAGCAGCATTCAATGGGATGGCCAACAAACAGCTCCTACTTATCCAGCCAGCTCCATTCAGTCTTATTTCCAAAATTAAGCTCATGTATGCATTTTCATTCAAATTAGCTTGCGCTTAAATTGCATGTTTATAGTGATTTTGAATTGTGGGACTTAACTTAGGCATCGAAACGTCAAGCAGTCATCTGAGTCCAATTTTACTGCAATTCTCTCAACTAGAAAAGGGCAGTTTCATCACCTTAGCCGTGTTTTTGTGTCTGCTGTTTGACTGTTGAGCTTTTGACTACCTTTGAAACTTCCCATTGAATGCCAATGGGCAAGACGGTGGCTGCTTGTTTCAAGCCGCACTAGTTACTTACCCATTCATTCGCTGTTGCTGTAAAGTACGCGTTTCATCCTTTTAATTCATTTGCTTCCCATACCTCAATAGCTTTAGCTTTGTCATTACATCACTTGTGCCAACGCGCCAAATGTTANCATTTGTGCCAACGCGCCAAATATTTAAGGCAAAGTAGTATTTAGCCCTTTTATATAAGAATAAAGTGGAAGCCGCCCATTGTAATGAACTCTGTGCTTGAAGGCTGGGGTGCATCAGAGTTAGCGTCTGCGTAATAAACGCATTTGAGTTTGGCTTTTATAACTTTTGAACAAGCCTTACAGCTATACAATTTTATGTGACCTTGTCTGAATGACTTCCAAATTTGTGCGGGTAGATGAACACGGGTTAAAGCACAATCATTAAATGAGAACGAAGTGAGAGAATTATCAGTCGCACGAGTGGGTTAGGCGACAATCAAAGCACGATGAGATNAGA